>VUQG01007422.1:5640-22590 GCA_015106755.1 Etia nguti
TAAAACTAATAAAAAAAAAAAAAAAAAAAACATGATAAATAATAAAAAAAAAAAAAACATGTAATCTTGTTAAATGGCTGAAATTTGATGAGAAAACAAAAATTTTCATTAATTTAATTGGAATGGTCTGATACATGAGTTGGCTACGTGGAAGTAGTACTACTGGAAGGTAGGTGGAGTGAATAACAATGATCATCCTGTTATAATGTAACATTTTCCTGGGAAACATTTGGCGTTGACATTTATGTAAATGTTACGTCACCTTCCCCAGCACGACAAACCACCCAGCCACACTGAAGAAACTGCTCAGGACTTGGCTCAAGGACTGCACAAAGTGGACAGCTCATTTAATTCCCATCAAAGAAAGCAACAGCACAACTTCAAAGATCTGTTTCCAACATCCAGACACCACAGAACACCCCCAGGACTTCAGATGTTCACTTTGTGATGGATCAGAGATGTTTTGACCGAATGAGGGAGGCCTACTCAATATTAGGCAAGTGATATTAAAATGTAGTGTAGCTTATAAACAGTCATTTTAGGCTAATGGAAAAAGAGGGCCCTTGAATCATGCTGGATAGCATTAAACCTTCAATTGCTTGGAGTGGGTATGAGAGGAATGTATTTTCCATATAGCGAAGCTGGTCAACTGATTCAAAAGAGAGATGTTTGTTGTGCTGAGGACCTGACAGCTGCTACACATTAGTTCTGGGGTTTAGAGCTTGATGTGTCTACAGTCTCATGACGACAGAGACATGCTCACTTTAAATGAGCTGTGAAACACAGCATCTCAGTTAGCTTTTATTGCTTGCCTCAGAAGAAAAATCAGACATTAGCAAATAGAACTGAAATGTGATGCCAGCATGTACATTTTTCTGCTACTACTGTATAAAGTAGAGTCCAGCAGTTTGACTGTTTGTCTATACATAATTCTGAAAATGTCTTGCAATGGTACCAGTCTTAATGGGTCACCAGATACTGAATTAACTAGTTAATTTTAAAAAACGTATGATATCATTAAAATGACGATTTATCTTTCAAAAATTGTCCTGATGTACTCACAAGTCATTAAGATTTTAGCTTTTTTTTAAAAAATTACCGACTGTCAAAACTCTTACAGGTATGGAATGGCAAAATGGTAAGGTGAAAAAGAACTACAGTATACTGGGATACTGGGAGGTTCATGACTCAGCTCTTTTACAAACTGGCATACAGCCAAGAGCAGTCTTTTGAAACCAATGGTTCGTGACCTAAAACTGTCCCCCAACAATGAATCAGAGCAGATAATGTTTTAATATGTCCCGAGATTGCCTGAAATACTTTCATGATCAGTGATCATCTGAATTTTAACCTGCATGATAAAAGTGGCAATCGAGTTGTGAACAAACCAAAGTCTCACACAGTGTTAAAGAAAAATGTGAATGAAACTGAGTTTCCAACATCTCTTTAAATGAATGAAAGTGAATGAGTACTCCGCAGTGCAAGATCTTGCAACACCAGCAAGATCAAGTGCTGATGATGGTGCTAAGCTTCCAATCTGGTGCCATTGAACTACTGAAAAAGAACAACATAACAAGAGCTTGTTATTCAAAGAGTGCATTTCTATATTTCAAACTGCACAGAAAAATAGGTGGCTCATTTACACATTCTTGAAGAAGGGTCTGAGTTACAGACACTCTTTCTCTCCTATTTAATTACCTCCTAATTGTAGAGAATACTGGATAGCCCAAACAAAGGTTCAGTAAACCTGAGAAACCACTGTACTTTACTAAGGCATATGTTTCAGCCAGACAAAAATTAACATTTAAAACTAACTAGGACAGGGAAAATAATATTATACTGCCACATGGAGCGGTATTGAGTGAATTATTTCAAATCAGGATGCAGAGATACATACCAAAATGATTACAAATTACTTTTTATAAATAAATATGTTTATTGTTTACACACTTGAATAGCACAATATAATGAGCAAAATGAAATGTTTGCATGAAAGAAGAGTAAGACTGAAATAACGAGTGGAATGCGAGGAAATAAAAGGAAGCTCAAATGTAAGGGAATGTGCTAAATGAATGAATTAGACATTTGCATGCAAGAAGCTAGAATATAAAAATTATATTTTTGATTATGAAAAAATTGGAGGATTATGATATATAGTAATAAAAAATGAAAACTTAAAGTCCTTAAAATTAACATTGGCATCAAACTTTTCAGTTTCCTTTGATGTTATGTATAGCTGACATGCAGTTTTTTTGGTGGTTTTTTTGCTTGGCAAAAAGGTTTTTGAGGATCTGAAGAAGGATTAGATTTTTTTTTTTATGGTTGTTGAGATAAAGCAGTCCTTGCACATCTCTTATGTTATTCCAGTGAGTCACCAGTCATGGGTCTTCTAAAGATTTGACTGTGATTTGGTCTGATCAAACAAACTTTTGCTGAATTTAGCAAAAACGTGCAGGTGATACACACCCAGCAGGGAAGGCTGTCCCTGCACAGGCAGCATTGCAGATATGGGGTGCTAATAAGTGCAGATATTTTACTCTGCTGTTGTCGGTGTTAGACAGAGACAAATTTCAAGCTATTGAGACTCCATAGTACAGCTAAAAAATTCTACTTTTTAAGTACTTCTCATTGCTACTCAAACATAGATTATGCTTCAAGGAGGAAGGTTTTGCATAGCATATAACCAACGACCTTTTCAGTCTTTATACTGAAAACTGTCAAACAGATAGCCTAATTTCTAAATCACATCACAAAAATGTTTTTGTGCAAGCGTTCTGAATGACTCAACCATAATAATACATTATCATGCAACCATCTACACAAAACATACCTAAAAATGACTGCTGGTTAACTAAAACCAATTACCTCAATGCATTTGTGATGCAGATTTTTGTAATGCACTTAATGAACCAAATTTAGCTGCAGCCACAATCCTGGCTGAAATATGGCATCTGGGATATGTCACTGTTTACTGTAGCAAACACTGGACCATCACTTACATAAAGCACTGTACTGCAGTGTGGCTGCACTTGGTCTGGACACATCAGACTAAAAGAATACTAGTGTTTAATGAGTGTTGATCATCAATTAGGGAGCTGCCTTTGTGCAAACAGAGCCAACATCCTGACATGTGCATGTTAAGGTCTGACAAATGGAGCATTCGCCCTCTTCCAGAGCTAGAGTTGATGCGCAAATGACTTGCTAATGCCCACGAGGTATCGCTTGTATCGTCCCATTAGAGCGTAATGATGCAAGAATTAAGAAAAAAAAGGATGAGAGACAACTAGATTACCTCATCCAACTTACGCGTGTTCCACTAATTTCAAAACAAAATACAGAAATACAATTCTTTAAGCAGACTCATACTGAGTCTGTTTAACCAGATTTTTACACATTGAAATACTGTATTGCAATTTATTTGTCTCTACATTTTAGAGCTCAAGCTCAACTTATACTTCTGAATTAAATCTATGCACAGCCTACAATGTAACACTGAAACATTAGCTGAACGCTGAGTTTCTCTATTCGAGTTGATCAAATCAATTTGAAAAATGGAAGTTGAAGAATAAGTAGTCGTAAATGTGTAGGAAGCTACAATGATCCCCAATAGCTCAATCACAGTCGTTGCATGTCGTGTTAATGTGACATATGGTCACATTTCTAGCGAAGTGCACGTCACGTTGCACGGTAGGGTTTCAACATGTTATGATGTCATGACGTACCTGTGGTGTAGCTTTAAGACAGATGCATAAATCCCCCTTTAGTCTAGTTCTTGAATAGGGATGGAAATGAAGAAGTTTAATTCCTTGGAACTGCTGGTCTGCTTGGAATTGTTGGTCTGCTTGCCTATTTCAGTTTGTGTACTGGAGTGGTTGTGTCATTAGAACATGTAACATAATCTTGTTTTATATAACTGAAACATTTGACACAATTATTTTTGTTTTGTCTGCCTTTAAAAAAGCTCAGTGGGTCATATAATTATCAAATATAGTTCTCAACCCTTGAGCAAGGCACTGAAACTCAAACTACTCCAATGGAGTGTCTTTTTCATCAACTGCTTCAGCATATTTTAAAAATAACTCATTCCTTAATGAACTTGCTTAGTCAGAGATCACTGGCTACTGTAACAAACAAAATTGGGGTATTCCCATAGTCTGGATTTACAGCCCCTCCCATTTGTGAGTCAGACTAGAGAAACCTCCAGAGAAAGGGGAGTACCTCAGCCACACCCACTCCCTATACTCTGAGGCATTGCTACCCCAGGCCCAGCATTACTATCCAGGGACCGATTTCCCCCATTTTTCCTAATGCATCTGATCAGCAGAGCACTCTAAAACACTCCATTTCTCACAGTCTGTACAATCTCTGCCACTCTCTTTTAATAAAAGTGAGTGCCAGTTAGAGGCATGCTAACCTATTTCTCACAATAGTACAACTGCTCCTCTTCTGACGTAAACTCAGCTATACCAATTTAAGGTTATTATGCTGCAACCAATTACTACTACACACTGGTGTGTTGTTTAGTCCCTTAAGATTTTGGTTGACACTGAGGGATATTGTGTGCAAACCTTCAGAAAGGGCTCCATATAAATGAGAGATGCTCATGTGTTACGTCATGTCTTCGGAATCATGATTATGGATTATGGTTGAGTGTGGATTAGTGCACATGTGGGTGTGTACATGCCTGTGCGCATATGTGTGCAGCCATGTATGCACACACACATGTGCGCCATGCATGCCTCCATGCATGACTGCTTTCAAGCATACATTTGCTGCTATGTGAGTAGAGCGAAGTACACCAGTGGGGGGGCTGAGCGTGCGAGGGTGTGTGCATCCTCAAATCATTTTGCCCTCACGCCCATCCTCAGCTACATTCCGCCTCCTTTCTTCTAACCTGTGTAGTCTATTTCCCAACAGTGAAATATCTGCCCGCAGCCCTAGGAAACCAGCCAACATCACAACAGATTGTCTCCACTCATAAATCAAAATATTATCATTTCTTTGGCTGGGATGACGGGATCCAGTTTCATCGCGTTTGCTCAGTGTGAAACAACAGCATTGCTCACATGCGTTCCTGTTGTGCAGAACAACATGGGGAAAGGTGAGAATGAGAGCAATGGGACGTTTGTAGAATCGACATTGTTTGAATCAGATAGGGATTTTAGCGTAAACAACAATAGGGTTGACAGTATCATCAACACCTTGCATTTTTATTTTTTTCCACCTCAGTTACATCAAGATGATGCCATCTATTCGCATAATTCTCAAATAACGTTTCATCAGTCCACTGACAGGGCCACTGAGGGAGGGGAGGCAAGCAACAAGAAGATCCAGGATGAAGTCAAACAGTCAAGATTCCCACGCCATGCAAACACGTATCGAGCGCCTGACAGGGCTTCGCCGCTGTACATACCTGGATGTGTCAAATCCCCGTGCAGGACGCCAGCGATAGTGAGCAAAACGAGCCGTGTGGAGCCGATTCCCCAGTTTCAGCGAATGGTCGGAGAGAAGAGAGAGCAGCGATGCTGGGGAGGGGAGGGGAGGGAGGGAGAAGAGAGAGTGGGTCGGTGCGCAGCTGCCTGCTAATACCAGAGCTCACAGCATCTCTCTGCGTCCGTCAGACACCACAGCCCAGAGTCGCGCTTCCGTGAAGAAACGCGCACACACCTCTGCTCCATGCCACCGACTGTACCCCCTCTTTCGCTCCTTCGTTGTGTCACCCTTCTCGAGCTGCTGGGTTTTATTTGCTCCACGAATGACACACAAGCGCGCACGCGCGCTCACACAACCACACACACACGATCGTGCCCGTAGACTGTTTCACTGCACTGGGTGTCTAGTCCAAAATGGGATGCAGGCTGGTGGCGGTGACGCTGATGGGGAGACAGACAGCGCTGCTGCTGTTGCTCCTGGCTGCCGAGACTGAAGCTCTGCTCCCCGGCTGGAGAATACCCATCCCTCCCTTATACAAAACTCTCTCTCTCTTTTACTCACTCTCTCTCTCTCTCTTTGTGTGTGCGTGTTTGTGCTCACTGATCCGGGTTGAGAGAATTGAGCCGACACTCACACACACAAGGACGCAAGATACCCCCTAACACACACTCAGGCTTACGAGAGATGCCTTGAGTGTGATGGAACGAAAAGGGGGGGGGGGAGTATAGAGCCCCGGTGTGTGTGATTCGTGGTTGCTATTTGCCTGATGATATGATCACTGGACATGCTGAACAAGAAAAATCAGAATGATGTAATATCATAATGAACCAGGAGCAACACAGACACACATTGGGACCCGTGTTATTGTAGGCTACGGGAGTACTGCTTTAATTCTTCGTCAAGGTCCGCGCGAATGTGTGGTGAGCGCGAGCTCTTCTGTGTTTGTGCGCGCATGCACGGCTTTATGGGCATGCCTGAGGGGCACGAAGAGCGCACTTTCATCTTTTCCTTTCACACACACATTTATGGTCAGGGCCAACCTCAAGTTACAATAGACCATATCCATCTCACACACACACACACACATTCAGAGATACACTCACACATCATCTAATTGCATCTCTCAGTGGAAATGTCGTCATGCATGATTGCTCACGGGCGCTGTAGATTTATCATAGCCACTGTGGTATATTAAAACACCATCACCGTTGTGAATTGCACGTAGAAGGATTTCACAATACTGAAAGGGAATGGAAATGCACCTAAGCCCGCGAACAAAATAGTAGGGCGATTCTGCCAGATGTTTTAATTTGTCCTTGCATGACATTTTGTTAATTGTGGCTTTAATTTCCTGTTGAAGAGGACAAATTAAGACGGACACTGTGCAAAGAAAACATTGCAGGTAGCTTGTCACATGATAGTCCACATCATTTCACTGACTCCCCCTGCCTTGGCGGTGATTAGGCATTCAAATAAAACCCATCTCTCTCCCTCTCATTTCGCTGCTCTCATCCCCTCTGCGTGCCTCCCTCTGTCAGTCTTGCTCTCCTCTCTCAGCCGAGATGTGTGTCATGCGCTCCTCCAACAGCCACTAATTATCTGGCCTTCTAGCTAAATCGCATTCCATTCCACTATCTCCCTCTCTCTCACACTGTCACATGGGAGTGTGGCACAGGATGTATGGAGATGTGTGTGGCTGTGTGCGCAAGCGTGTGCGGTTAGAGGTGGTGGTTGGGGAGAGAAGGAGTGCAGTAACCCTCCTCCTGTGTATGGCTCCCGATCGCCTCCTGCCGGTGACGAAAATGACTGCAACTGAGAACCTCATCTGTTTCTGAGCCAGTCTGACCCAACTGATCACCGCTAATTACTGCAGCACATTTGTGTTCAGAGAAAGATACCAGAGCAAATGCTGATTTATTTTAGCATTTGACATGGTTCACTTTAAGTCTAATGTGATCTAATGCTCGAGTAAATGGACAAATTAGTTGCTTCTCTTTGTGATTCATTCATCTTATACAGTTGCTTCCACAGTTAATGCCATAGACTGTATATTGGTAAATGGACTGGTTGTAATAAAGCACTTTTCTAGTCTACTTGAGCATTCAAAGTGGTTTATACAACATGCCTGTCTGGAAACCAGTCTTTGGACTGTAAGATGAAGCCAGAGTACCCACTGGAAACCCAAGCAGCACAGGGACAACATGCACATTCTACATAAAAAGGCTCCAGCCTAGATTTAAAACAAAAACCTTCTTGCTTTTAGATGACAGTACTGAGCACTACACCACAATGCTGTCCTACACGATGAGTTGACAGTGAAAGATCAAGCTTCAAGTGTCACCAACCAGAATCATTCTCTATGAATACAGTCACAGCTCGCTGATAATAAAATATGATGAAAAAAAGTCCAAAGGCCAAATTCGAAGCTTCAAAAACAGTAGTCCAAACAGAACATCACGGAGATTATATCTATGTCTTTAAGCCTATTACCACTAAAATAACTAATAAATAAAATAAAAAAGAGAACAGTTCCTAATGCCAGATTAGGAGGACAGTGGGTTCCATAGAACAAGAACTATTTGCTGTTTGAAGGTCAAGGCTTAATGCTAAAAGTTTTCTATTACTACTCACCATCTTAGGTTTTGATCAAAGTTGAATAGATTTTCCCAAAATGTAATCTGAATATATTATATCTAGTTTATCTAGTTTGCATACTTGTAAACACAGAACAAAGAACTATACCTCAGGCATGCCCTGTCCAGTGTGTGCATTTTTCGCACCTTATGCTTTGCTTTTATCATCTGCAGTACAGATGCTAAGGGGTACAATGCATACCATCAAAGAGACAATTTATATACTTGATAAAAAATCATAGCATAGAAGTTAAAGGTTTTATCTTAACCCAGGAGAATAAAAAAATACCATAGAACTACCTCCTCTGACAGACCTTCATCATCTGGAGTCAGAAACACAGGAAAGCTGGCACTAATGAGACAGGCAGATGGCCTTTATATAGCCCTTTGGTGGTAGAAATCTTCCTATTGAAGCATAAAGAGATAGCTGTGGGCTGATGTAGTATTAAATCTACCACATGACCATCAGCCTGAAAGAAAATATCTTTTCATTTATGTTCAGAAAATGGAGCACAATAAAGCAGTGTATTTGGATAACACAGCTGTCGACACACAGCTGGCATCAATTCACGCTGCCTTCAGCATTATAGAAAAGGTTTAACATTTTCATTACATTTGCACCTGGTGAACAAGATTAGGTGGAATATTCTATACTACAGAAAAATAAAGAATTAAATAAGGAAATTGACCCATTCATATAACAATTATAGTGATGTTAAAAGTCTGAGTGTAAACTCACAACTGAAGTAACCAAGGAAAATGTCCCTGTCTTCCCAATTTTATGTTTGTGTACTCTATGTATGGTCGGAAAGGGTGCTCATGATGGCACCGGATCATCTGGCAGCCTTTAAAACAATTTCCCTCGGGATAAATAAAGTATTATCAATCAATCAGTCAATCAATCAATCAATCTCCAGATCAGTTTTGTTGATACTGGCCATCGCTGTTTCCCGGCTTGTTTCAGAACAAGGAAACTAGACCAAGATTCAGAAGTCATTCAAGCAACTTAGTGAGTCTTTGCTTTAATACAGTGTCACACTGAGATAAATCCCTATCTGAGTTAACATGCTAACATGTTAGTCAGATTTTTATAGGTACTTAGCTTGGTTTATCATCTTAGATTAGCATAGTAGAACGTTAACACTTAGTCACTGACACTACACTTTATGCTGATGTCATGAAGTAGTACTGGCAAGCTGACATTTTGATTTGTTTTTTTTGGGTTTTTTTACATATACATTTCTATTAGTTTTTTAATTATTTTTTTTAAATTAATATTTGATATTTGCAGAGTTTCCCAACCAGAGCTTTTTGTATTGACATTGTGGGACAAGTTAAAGTAATATGTTCATGGAAAGATGCAAAAAAGGGTATTTTGGTTTAGTTTGTGAAACAAACATTTATTTCTTGCAGTCTACTGTTATGTTTTTTATTTAAAAAATGCAACACAAAAACAGAACGGTTCTAAGGGTCACACAGTGTTGACAGATATGACATAGATCAGAGGGTGCTTGAGTCCCTGGAAATCCTGTAGTCAATTCAACCAAATGCTGCATTGCAGATAGAAATCCACCTTCTACCAGACAGCTTTTACACACAACCAGGACCAGCTAACCTCCTAAAAGCACTTAAGTACACACTATATGGTAGATGTTTTCTTTTCCTGAAGTCAGTCTTTTTCAAATTGTAAAACACAGCAAGGTAACTTAGGACTTAGTATCACATTTAGAAAACATGGTAGTCTTTGAAACTGCAATTTAGATTTCAGAAAAATTAAAAAAACAAAAACAAAAGTGATTCATATAGATCTTTTTAGTACTGACCCATATATGTAAAATAACCTTTCTATAAATGATGTCTCAAATCAAAAAGGACATTATCAATTCGACCATACAGGTTGCTATTTAATTTTGTTATTACATCCAGATCATACACCAAGAAATTTGAAGTTGTTCTTTATGTGTTGTAGGGTACTAAATCCTTACATCCTAAAAAGTCTGCATTTCTAAATTTTTAATCACAGCTAGTTAAATTTTTTTTAAAAAAATGTTTCTATACTGTGTTATTATGGTTTAACATCTACCATTTAGCGATATGATGATATAATAACATTGGTTAACTGCTTTTCAGGATCAGATAAATTTGTAGTGTATTCAAAAAAATGTAAAGTTGAAGTTGATATAATACTTTCTCTATAAAAAAATAGGATTACCTTGAAGAGTTGGTCATTATTAAATTTACGAAAAATTAATGTTTGAGAAAGCTTAAGCTGGTCCAAATGAGAGCTTGGTGCATTGACACTCTAGATTATGCTAAAAAAAGACCTAATATTATAATTTCATAAATCTTAATGAAATTTAAGCCATTAAACTGATTGACTCAACAGCCTTTGCGCATTTATCCTGTTTTTTTTTTTTCAATTCATTAATTAATTTATTTTTATGGTAAACCAGAATATTTACAGAGAATGAGCATTTAAAAAACAGGTGTTCTAATCTAGATAATAAATGTCCTACTTGGGAACATGGGAACTTGACACATTGGGAAATTTCACTACCAAAATTGCAATAATTGCTTTTGCTACATCTTCATGGGAAATTACTACTGCCACCGTGGCTTTTCATCATCATTGGGGCCTACTGCATTGTTTTTTTTGTAGCCATTTCCCTCATTGGCGGGTTTCAAATATGGTGGTTTTGATTTTTGTGTAGGAGTCGCTCTCATGACTCATCGTGTGACGCCACTGACTGGCCAATCGATGGCATGCAGTCTGTTGACGTCACATTTTCGGATCCTCAGATCACTTGGAACCCTGGCGGAGTAAGTACTGAAAAAGTACCTGGTATCAGGTACTATCACCTAATGGAAAACCCTAAAAACCATGGCAAGTTGTGCCGCATGGGTACTAATGGAAAGGGTTTTTTTTTTTACTCCACTAACTGTTACTAGCTGTCAGAATTAGAGGCCATTTGTCAAATTCTATAACAAAATTTCAAATGAGTGGTTGTTACTCCCTGTCACCCAAAGTTTTTCTCTCAATTGTTATGTTAACCAAACAAGTTCATACAGACCTCACTGACTGTGTCATTAAATGTGTTGTGTAATGTATCTTAGTCATGACTTTTAAGATCCTTTCTTTCTGTTAAAGACAAAAAATATGCATTAGTAGACTCTTGGAAGACATTGTCCAGTCTTCAGATTTGTCCCAAGTTTAAGATGACCAGTTTTAGGGTTTAAAATGATTAAATAAAGCTTTTTTTATTATTTTTATATACAACGTGCGATGTGCTCATAAACGAGTTGGTGCACCGTGTTTTGAGGGTCTAAAACGTCGTTCGTTTTGGATCCTCACGGTATGACTGGACTCAAATATTGAGAAGTGACGTAGAGCGCTGAGGGTCTTTTATGCTGCATGCTTACACATCACACTAGATAACGGTTAGAAGGATATTTTCTGAGCCAAAGGGAGTCCAAACAGAATGTCCCGAACTAGATAAATAGAATCAGTAGTAGGATAATATTAAAATGTTGACTTGAGCTTACAGTATTCTTAGTCAACTTATTTTACTTTAACAAAAACTTTTTGTTCTTCAGACCCTCAAATCTTCTGGCTTTTCCTTATATTCTCTCTGTTTTGACAATGTGACAGTGTTGTTGTAGTGAAGACATTATCTCCCAGATTTATTGTCCCTTTTGTGCCTACTGCTCTCCTGCACCACATAAGTGCAAATAGCTTCTGTGGCTGACACACTTTTGTGGTAATTAGTACAGGATACTTTGGTTTTTCTTCTATTTACAGAGCCTGAGCTGTATACCTAAGTCTTTGTTCAGAGCAAATACAGAGCAGACAGCAAGCAAAGTGTGAGCAGATATTTGCTGAATCTGAGAAAGAGTGTATTGGATTAGAATGGCTTACTCTGCCTTTAAACTGAATTTGATGGCACAGCTCGATGTGTGACTTGATTTGGCTTGATGTGCTCTAATAAATAACGACCTGTGAACTGGCCCTTTGGCTCAGGACAAGAACTTATAATTTGAGAACTTGTGGCCAGCAAGACCATGACTCACCTCTGGGTATTTGCAACAAGGACCCAACACACACAGTGTTTGACGTGTTTTGTTTTCTTTTATTTTGCTTGGTTTAGCAGTTCGTTTTTGGTTTAAGGCACTCTTGAGCCAGGAGTCAGCTCCTTCCGCAGCTCCTCCACTGCACACACTCCTCTTGTCAGTCTCCGCCATCACTATTTATATGGAGAGAGTTATTAGTCACAGCACACACACCTGTCCCCTCTGCTGTGCCGACACTGCCTCGAGAGCTCACTGCACCACCCCTCCACTGCAGCACCCCAGAGACCACACCCCTGCCACACACCCCCACCGCCGGACTGAGGCCGAGGCCACATCCGGCACCTCCCGCACTGCGAACAACAGAAGGTCTAACCAACAATCCCAATTGCGTTCATCCTTGTGAATGAACTTACGAATCATGGACTTTAAAGTCTTATTCAGCCGCTCCACCAGCCCATCAGTCTGAGGGTGGTAGACGCTGGTCTGAATAGATTTACTGCCATTTAAATAAGTGTACAAGACAAGCGTGCGAGACCTGAACAACGTGCCCTGGTCAGTCAGTATTTCTTTCGCAATACCAACTTGGGAGATGACCTAAAACAGCGCCTGTGCCACACTCTTCACAGAAATGCTGCGCAGTGGCACTGCTTCCAGGTATCACGCATACCGGATGCCCGGCCAATAAAATTGGGCCACTTTCCTCTCCAGAGTCTAAGGAGCGTAAGCTCCTCAAGCTCCTAATCCCATATGCCCTGTCATGGGCTTATAATGCCATGGGGTTATATGCCACGGGGTTATAATATGCCGCCTGGAAAATCATTTCCCGGCAGCTTTGCGGCACCAACAACTGAGTGTGTTCTTCCTCTGTGCGAGTGTCAATACTCACTCGATACAGCCTATCAATCCGTAATAGGAAGGGCAAGTAGGTCTGCGTGGTTTCAGGGCGCACCAAGTGACTATCAATATCTATTACTTGGTTGCAGTTTGAGCAAAGGGTGTCATCACGAGACTGCTCCAGTGGAAAATCTTCCGTGGGGCGAATCACCGGAGCCGGTGGGGCCTCCGTAGAAGGCCCTGCCATCTCCTGCCCCCCAGAGTCAGTGTCAGACACCCCCGCGTCACCGCTGAATACAGCGCAGACACTACTTGCGTCTAATTGTCATGATCGCATCCCCACATACTGCCCCAACAGGTTATGAAACCCCGGCCAATTTGTTCCCAACATCAGGGGATGCGACAGGTGCAAGCTAACTGCAGCCTTTATGTGTTTTGCCCTTAAACTTTAGAAGCAACGGCACTATGGGATACTTGTGAACGTCCCCATGCACACAATTTACCTCCACCCACTCTACCTCCAATAATGCCCTGGGGCGAACCGAGTTTTGGTGGACCATGTTCTGCATGCAGCCCGTGTCCACCAAAGCATGGCGTATACCCCCTTGACATATCACCAGAATGCGGTAAGTCCCTCCTGGGCTGGGGGAGGGTGCTGGAGCCCCGGCGACCTGTAACACCTGGTCCACCTCCATCAGCGATCAATCCTGTGTCAGATGCCCCAGCCGCCCGCACTTTCAACACTCCTGCCCCGGCGTCTGAGCTGCTCTCCATGGCTCCGCTTCCGGGCTCTGGGTCTGTGGGTCGTCCCCGTCCCCCATCCGGTGCATGGGGGACGGGGACCAAGTTCGCTTTTGGTTTAAGCCGCTCTTGAGACAGGAGTCAGCTCCTTCCGCAGCTCCTCCACTGCACACACTCCTCTCGTCAGTCTCCACTGTCACTATGGAGAGAGTCATTAGTCACAGCACACACACCTGTCCCCCCCGACACCACCTCAAGAGCTCACTGCATCACTCCTCCACTGCAGCAGGCCAGACCACACCCCTGCCACACTGTTACTCAATGATTCAGCCCCAATAAGAAATAAGAGCTGCATCTCTCTTTCCCTCTCTCTCCCTCCCCACCAACACACACACACACACACACAAAAATATAGAAGTAGCCCAGAGGTGACAGCCTGTTGATTTCTATTAGTCTGCAGCTCTTCTTACTTGCAGCTGAGTCACTAAAGACAAATGCACACAATAGAGAGAGTTTCCCATATTTCACTTCACTATTTGGTAACTCAGTTTAGCTTTCATTTATTTTTTTAAATCCAACTATGAATACAATCAATAGATTACTAAATAATCATCACGTTTTTTTATTTTTGAAGTTCAGTTACTGTGAACCAGCTAATCCTTGACCCTCCTCCAATGTGTTTCCTTACCTGAGAGGGGATTAGGTCAGCATTTTGCCAACCCTCATTATAATTTAGCTGCTTTTCCACTGAGTCTCTTGTTGTGCACACAAGTATACCGACAGATGTCAGAATGACTGATGCCAGGACAGCCACCCTTCTGCTTTGGAGATGGTGGGTCACTCTAACTAGACCCTGCAGCAGGTGGAGAGCTGGGTTGTGTGCCACTACACCAGTGCAGAGCAAAATAATGATGTGCAATATAATAAGGTGAAGTTGGAGACCATCCAGGGATGTGAAACTCACTGGAGAGGCAACTAATGATACTGTTCAGTAATTTATTTGTCAGTAAGTGCTTGGCAGTTGGAATATTTGCAGAGAGATGCCTTATACATAGTATTTTTTTAATACCTGATATAAGAAAGTGTGAGTGTACAAACAGAATCTTATTATTTGAGAAACACTGCAATATTAACACATTTTGAACAAGAATAATGTTAAAGATCAGATAACTTAATCAGAACAATTTAAGTCCTTTAGGTAAAGCATTAAAAGTGAATTATCACATAAATAAAACTCACCAGATGCAGTCTTATAACCCAAGGTTAAGAAACAACATCAATCCATTTTAATTCACAATGACTGAATTTCACTTCATAAAACACTGGCAACAGAAAGTGAAAGGTGTGACCAAAAAGCTTACGTGATTCAAATTTTGTTAGTCTGATGTTCCAGTTCATCATCTTTTGCTCTTTTGCTCTTCTGGACCATTTCAGCAAAGCTGATACTTTTGGATGGCTAACTCTAAGTCCCATTAGGTCCCCTTGCACTTTTGCTCTGCGACAGATCCTGGAACTACTCCAGTGTGTCAAAATGATGTGTGATCCTTCAACTTCACTTTAATTTTCGCGGAGTGGACAAAGTTGCAGGGAGCCAAATTTGGTGAATGGGCCAGGTGGTGAGCGACGATTGTGCTTGTGTAGCCAAAAAACTCCTATGTTTTCAGTGTGCTCTGAGCTGGCATGAGATTGCACTCTGGCATGCACAGATTGTTCCGATTGTTTCCTCTCAGGATGTTACAACAGAACTCACTGAATGCATTGACAGTGTCACTGTGTGGGGCAATTCATGTTGCACAACCCGATGAAGGAAGAGAAAAATTCCAAGCATTATCCCTCCTCAACTGTGGACTCTTCAACTGAAAACTGCTGAAAAGCATTCAGTCATAGCCAGAGACCCAGCTGACATAACCAGCAATGATCCTCCTCATGAAATTTGTATTGGAAATGTAGGTTGGAAGTCCATGGTGAAATTTCACAATGCATCTGGTAAGAACAAGACTTCCAGGGAGCAATGGCATGACTGAAGCTGTCTGGACATGTTCGAGAAGGTGTTCTTGAACGTGAGATCAGCTGAGTTTAAATCAGGCATGGCTTTTAATATTCATAGGCTTGTTCCTAGGACTTTTTAATCAAACCTTATATATACACCAGCAATAGCACTCTCTTCTTTTCTTTTCCTTGCTTTTTTTATCTCTCTCTCTCTTTCTCTTACACACACACACTCATACACATACGCACACACAGTGTCGCTCAGGTGTGAATGCATGATGCTTCAACACCGAGAGAGTGCATAGCTGATTATCATTAAAATTAGCTCTGAGCACTACAAAGACTCTCTACAGTATAGTTAGCGGCACGGCTGTGTCAGCACAGCACTTCCTGTTTACCATTTAGTCCCACAGCAGGCTGCAGACGCCAGATAACAGCACAAAGCGTGCTTGGAGATAAAAGCGCCACAAAATGTGCTGGGCCCCCTGTAGTGACTGTCGTTCCCTGATGTGGCATCACTTAGTATTACTGCAGAGAATGGTACACCCTCAAACAGCTCAGTGTATGAGAAAAAGAGGCAATCACAGAAAATGTGACATATAGACCTAGATTTGTGATACGTTAAGAATCGCAAAACACTAAAACTGTAGTTTTGGATTCTATCATTCATAAACCATTTAGGAAATAATAATTACATGTATAATCTGACTGATATCTCTATGGTTAGTAAAATCGTCTTGATGCATTCTCAATCATCCAGGAAAGTAAATCTCCAAAAGTTGATTCTGTTCATCTGGATGTAGCCATTCCCCAACTCTCTGTGAATGGTACTCATGGCCATTGATCAGTGGTCTTTTATCAGTGGGTTTTGGTCAGTGGTTGTTGATCAATGGTCATCAGAATTTGCATAATTAAGATTAAGGAACTGACCTCCCAGCCCATTGTTCCTTCAGTGGGCTGGTTTCAGTCATTATGCAAATGTACTGTTTATAAGGTTGGGGAAACCTGCAGTCAGCTGAGACTGAAGAAGTCACTTGGATGAGTGACGAAAGGTTTCTCCCACAAAACGCTACGTCCAGATGAACAGAATCAACTTTTGGAGATTTACTTTCCTGGATGATTGAGAATGCATCAAGACTATAAAAGACTAAATAAACAGTAATAATTATTTTATTTTTTTAATTTGCATTAATTAAGAAACAAAGCTAACCATTTGTTTTATCCAAACCCTGCATCCGGAGACAATTCCTGT
>VUQG01007423.1:4801-25085 GCA_015106755.1 Etia nguti
CACTATTGGTCTTAGCTTAGTGCTCTCTCTCTCTCTCTCTCTCTCTCGCTCTCCAGGGGAGGGTCACGTCACACCCACTACCAGACTGTCAAACACAAGGAGGACTACAAATAGGGCAGAGAGCAACAGAGAGAGACACATAAAATTCCTCTCTCAGCTGAAGACTGCCTGAATACCAGTTTGGTCAACGAGCACAACAATAGTCATGGCTCAAGGTAAGTTGTTTGGTGCCTCCTTACTTATTTTATGGTGATGTTATCTTTTGCACAAAGAGGTCTTTAATAAGTATAATTTGTTAGAAATAGTTAAGACCTTACTCAGTATTTAAAAAAAAATCAATATTGTTACATGTGTTGTTTTGAATCATTCATGCGGGTCAGCATGGGCATTCAATATTATCCCACTATATCCAGTGTTGATGTCTATGTTAATGCGACTGTGGTGTTTAGTTACAGATTCTTGTAAAGAAATGCATGTTTAGGAGGTGAAACTTTCACTCTTAGTCTCTTGTTGTCACTAAGGATGCTGCAGGCATGGTGCCAATTGTTTTCACTGCTGTCTGAAGTCATCACCATTCACTTCAGCACTGCTGGAGTAAATAGCGATGTCACATTTTCATCAGGGATCTGAAGATCTAAAAAAATGTTTCTCCATTATATTTGAGCAGATGATTGCCTTCCAAGGTCCCTAACACTTAATAATAGCAGCTGAGAGCAGCTGGTGCTTCCACTAGTTAACCAGTGCTATCTTTATAGGCTCACAGAGGACCTAGAAAGAATTTGGATGGTGCTGCTAAGAAATTCATAACTCCACAAACACACAAACAGCATGTCATGTCTGTTTAATAGGAATCCCCAGTAACTTTAAAAAAAAAAGTTGCCCACCTGTGTGCGAAGTCAAACACTGCAACATACCAAAAATATCTGTGGAGGGCAGCTGGACACTTTAATAGTGGCCTAACAGTCTGCCAGCGCACCTCCGAACAAATTGTAATTGGTCATGCTTACACTAACACTTATATTCTTATAAATAAGCAACATTTGTTTTCCATATGCTGGATGTGCACAGAACATTTATTTAAATCTGAATGAGCTTGTGAAGGAGAACCTCAGTCAACATGGGTGTCTCCTTTAAGACTGAAAAATTCTTTTACTTCTGAGTGTTTCCCTGTTTATTTTTCCAGGATTTTAAACAGTGTCGACTGTACCTGCTCATGCACACTTGTCCCCAGCTAGAGTTTGTGTAATTTTCCTTATGACGCTCATAATGGCCTCAGTGATGTTAACCATGATCCACACACCACCGGGGGGACTGTGGCGTGTGGCTCATGGTTGGTAGACTAGAAGTGGAGAGTGGGTGTGTTCAGTATGTAAAGGTTAGAAAAGAAGGGAGGGTTGAAGCTGAGGAATTTTTGCCCATGCAGTTTAAAATGGAGTGCTGTACTGATAATTTACGCAACCCTGCAGGATAAACTGCAACCCAGTGACATGCATTCAGTTTGGCTTCACACCATGCATAACATATGGCATACCAGAGCTTCTCCCCTTTAAATCAAACATTATGTTCAATTAATGTATACTTTATTGATCCCCGTGGGGAAATTCCTCTCTGCATTTAACCCATTCACTCAGTGAAGCAGTGGGCTGCCATTGGGCGCCCGGGGAGCAGCGTGTAGGGACGGTACCTTGCTCAGGGGTACCTCAGGGTAGCTGTTCAGGGGAATCGAACCCCTGACCTTCCGATCACGGGGCCAACACTTTATCTACTGAGCTATCCCTGCCCCCCAATTACAGGAGCAAATCAAAATACTTGCCTTTTGTACTACCAATGTAGCCACAACAAGCCTTCAAAGCCCTGCAGAGAGGATGATGTCAGTTCCCCACTGCACCATTAGCCTGTTGTCTCTAAAGGTTTAAGGTGACAGACATCCATGTGTTATTAATCTAAGTAATTGTTTTCACATTGTGTAAGCTGAGGCAGGTTTTATTGGACTTTCTTGTCTCCAGATGGCTCCTATATAACTTGATATAATAATTGTGCTTCAGTGCAATGCTCACTTTTTTTTTTCAAATATGTGTTGATTGGTTTGAGATCATGAACAGACTAAACAGAAAAGCCCTCATTATACTCTGACTACTCTCCATCTGTGTCAGAATACACTGCACTAACGTGTCTTCACTTAAGACCCGGACTAAGTTCAAGATCAGTAAAACATCAGAGGCATGCCAAATACTGAGGAATGACTCCCTATGGATTTCATGTAAAACCGCAGGAACTTTTTCTAGTCTGGCCTTTGTTTACTTAAGTCTGTCCTAGCCTTGAGACTACCACCTCATGCCTTATTAAAGCATTTGTTTGCAACACTAAGGAGTAATACATAGGGAGAGGCTAATATGACATGTCACAGAGCAAATGACCAGTGGTTACACAGCAGCAAGAGAATCTTTGAGTCATCATATAGGTGGGCCTTTAATCAAAGGGTGGGATTCTTTTAGTTACAAAGGACACTGGAGCATGAAGGGAGTGACTGTCTGGGTTTAGCTTCTGGTAAATTAATACAGAAAGATCTGTCAGATAATATCATCCTTGAATGTTGGAAAAGACAGAGCATCCTAACGTCTGCAGTTTAATTTTAAAGTGAAGTCATCACAAGCAGAAGGAACAAACAAAGCAGTTCAGTTTTTTGAGATTATGCCCCGCATTCACAGCTGCGACACATGAGATCCAGACCTTGTTAACTGCACTTTTTCAGTTAATTGATCATTAAAAAAAATAGTTATTGTTGGACATTTTTTATTTTATTAGATTTCCCGATCTCCTACACAGCAAATAGGTTTGATAAAGCTTCCACTTTTTTTTGCGACATTGCATGTGCTCCATATGCATATATATATATTATTTCCTATTATTATAAGAAACAAGAATACGACTAATGAGCTAAACATGTTTATGCTTCACAAATCTAAACGATTATTCTGGACTAAGAACCAACTTTTTGAGTCAGCACTGAGAGAAATTACTAGGTAAGAGATGTTTTTAGAAGTAAAAATTGTAAGTATTGATAAGTCAGTATTGTTTAATATAAATAGAATTTACACGGTATAATTTCTGTCAGTAGTTGTGTAGTAGCTATGTGTGTACTCAGCTAAATGTGCTGCAGACAGTGATTGCTTATTGTAAACATATTATATGCAGATACTCTTATAAGCCTATAATAATAATAATAATAGCTAAATTATATACTGCATTTGTGAAGCTTTCATAAAATATGCTGCAAAATTTGCTACAGTCAGTAAGATTTTACATAGACAAAATTGCTACATGAAAAATAAGAGCTTTTTTTTCTTGTTCTGCATTTTTGTAAAGAGTAATAGCAACTCTCATTACCAAGATGGTTGTTTATAGACTATACTGCATATTTTAAATACTACTTAAATACTTTTTTTATTTATGATTTTTTTCTCCCTCTCCCCATTTCAGCTCTGGATATCGATCGCTGGAACTTGGAGTGCGAGTTCAACAACACTGACCATCGCACCGATCTCAATGGCATTGACCGTCTCATCGTGAGGAGAGGCCAGCCTTTCTCAATCAGCCTGTACCTTCGCTCTGGAAGCTACCAACCAGGATTCAGTTCACTTGATTGTGCTGCAGAAACAGGTACTGCTCCCGAGTCTTGTATTATAGTATTTATATTATATTAAGTGTTTTTGGTCCATATACATGTGTTCTTTTATAAAAATTTAATGTGGTCTGTATCAAAACAATTGGAAAATTGAATGAATAAAACTTTCCCTTCACAATAGGAATGTGAGAGTGTAGTTAAGGAAAAGCATTGTGTCCTCTCATCCAGGAAGTTAGCGGCAACTTGAAACCACCTATTACCATGTGTTTATGCTGTCATTATTTTCTTTGTTGCCAATTCAAGAATGAGAAGGGAAAGAAACAATAATGTTTATGGAAAGGGAAGTCATTTTCCCGTCTTCGGCGATCAGCAATAGTGCAACTCCCTTTTTACGCTGGGCTTAGTTACAGTAGCTGAAAGATGTTTCCATTTCTAACCTCTATGACCTTAGCTGTTTTTCTTTGCGGCCCCAGACACTCTATCTTTAATTTTTTTAATATAGTAGTACAAACAGTGAAAGCTCTCTGTCTCTTGTCCTCTTCTAATATTTGGATAAGTCTCTTATGAAGAGTATGATAAGTCAACTTGTTGCACACAATTGAATGAAACTCTTTAAACAGGAAATGTTGCTCGCCAAGAGGAAAGTGTGTATAGTCACAGATAATGGTATCAGCCTTTGGAAGTCAAATGCGTTTTAATGGATAAGAGCGGCACCGTTCATCCCTCCCAGTGTGTGAGCCAAAAGCTTGCCCTTGCTTTAGCTGGCTGAGTGGGAGATGTCAAAGAGTTGGCTCTGTGGATTAAAGTGAACACAAATGATTTTAAATTCAGTTAACACAGCAGAATTGATTGTTAAACTATTATGATATCCACAAATCAAAAGACATGCCAAAGATTTCTAGAATAAACTTGATAAGGGCTGAGAATAGTGTATGTTTACATTCCCAAGATACAATTGTTTCACTAGGATCTCTTGGCCTCGTCTTTCAGACTCAGACTTCTAACTGTATTTGGGGTTTCATGCAGGTCCTCAACCCTCTGAACAGTATGGCACCAGGGCCTCTTTTGGTCTGTCTGCCAGCATTGACACTTCCCGCTGGAGTGCTGCTGTCACCAGTCCACCCGGAGACATGGTGGCCCTGTCGATCTGCTGTGCACCAGATGCACCTATAGGCCGCTACACCCTGACCCTGGGGCACTCTGCGAGGATCGAGTTCATTCTGCTCTTTAATCCCTGGTGTCCAGGTGGGTAAACAGAAGCTGTCACACAAGGGGGTGTTGTTAAGACTCACTTTGATGATCATGTTTCACAGCAGAGTGGGGTTAGTGCAGGAACTTTTCAGGTGCATGGGTGGAGAGACCATTTAAGGGAACGGTTGCATAGTTAAACAACTATGTTGTGATTTTTAAGCAATAGTTCAAACTTGAGGTGAATATTCCTTTGTTGGAATAGACTTGAAGCACTGGACTGAAAGTGATTGAAAGTGAAAGATTTAAGATGAGGATTATTGTCACGGCTGCGGCAGCAGTCGTGTGGTGTTGTGAGGAAGGACCCAAAATGCTGGCACTGGCTGTGATGCGATTGAGCTTTATTGCAGAAGGTGAACACAACAATAGCGAGGGCAGAACTAAAACATAACCTAAACTGGGAAAAACTAAAGAACAAACCTGAAACCATACAAACACGGGAGGAAGAGCAGGAATGGCACGGAGAATGTTGGGCAGAGAGACGCAGAGATTACACCAGGTTCCACAGACAAAGCGAAAAGGAAAACTGGCAGGCACACACTATAAATACACACAAGGTAACGAGGGAATGACACACCAGAGGGGAACACAGCTGAACCTAATTAGACACGAGAGACACAGACCTTCAAAGTAAAACAGGAAATTCACAAACACAAACTCAGGGACACGAACAGAGCACTGGGGGAGGACACAGGTAGGTATAACAAAACACTAAACACAAAAACACTAAGAACAAGAAAACAAGAATTAACCCGAAACATAAGATGATACCAATATTAAACACAAAACGCTGGGTGTAACGACCCAGGACTATGACAATTATAAACAGAAGACAGCTGTAACATGTCAACTACTTCACTTGTGTTTACTTTTGAGCTGAGCTAGCACTAACTTTTCCAGCAGCAGCCTAGAGTCTTTCCTTTGGTACATGCTAGTATTTTACAATTTTGTGTTTTCAATAGGCATTTTCCAATAGTTTAATAAAAACCAGCAGTACATCATTTACATCCCAGTTAGGACATGTATTAATGTTTGTAATGTCTCTTGGCAACAGGTGATGCAGTATACATGGACAACGAGCAGAATCTGGCAGAGTATGTCTTAGCTCAGGATGGGATCATCTTTCGAGGAGCCTACAAACATCCCATACCTACTCCCTGGAATTTTGGACAGGTGCCAGCAACAACACTGACACAATCGTTATCCACACAGTCAGTTATATAAGTTCACACAGTGCCAGAGTGGTGAGGGAGTGAACCGCATTCATTCTGATAACAGAAAAATACGTCCACTTGTGAAAGAATTAATGAAATGTTACATACCAACAAAAACATAACTCTGAAAATTGGATAGTGGAGACATAAAGAGGGTGGACGGCATGATAAAGTGAGTTTTTTCTTCTGTATGATCCTGAGAGCCAAAAGAAAATGTTTTCCTATTGTGATTTTTTAAGCACTCCCTTTCTACAATTTAGTTTCCAGAGGACATTATTCCTTCTTCCCTTATCAGAGAAATTAGGATCATTTGTTACTTTCTTACTATCTAATCTTGAAGAATCTCTTGAAGAAACTTATTGAACTGGCTGTAACTGGGACCTGGTATATCCAGATGCTAGGGTATCCGGATCATGCCATGAACACAGATCTTTCAGCTCAGTTTCAATAGAGTTGAATTCAAGTGAAAAGACTCCTATTTCCCCTACTAGATATTGTAATGAAAAAACTTCTGAGCCCTAACTTACACATAGCTTCTTATCCATAATGAACAGTGGGTACGGTCAGTTTGTACCTGCTCAGGCACCTCGAATTCTGTTATTTCCTTTGAGCTTTCACCTTACTGCTATAATATCAGCCTCTTGCACCTGGCAACTCATCCCCAGACAGCTATACGTCTGACTCCCCTTCTACAATTCTGGGTAAAATCCTTTCTGTGTCACCCACAAATGAGAGCTAGTAAGTCCTGCTGTCCACTACAAAGACACTGAATAAAAGTTTTATTTTTGAAAGTGCTAAAATTACTGTAAATTTCTGAACTCCTAGTTAAATGAAGACAAGAATGTAATATTGAAGAAATTTCATTTTTAGCAAAAGAATAATAATATCAGATCACTTATCTTCCCTTGTGGCAATAAAATGCAGCATCAATAGAAAGCCCAGGATGTCCTCTTGACACTACAGTAGGCCTGAGATACAACACATATACTTTGGTAGATGTAGAGGTCTCAAACTGGCATCCCTCACAGAGGGCAAGAATGAATTGTTGAGTCCTAGGAGGATAATGGAGGATAATGTTCCATCACTTTGTCCTTGTCGAGACTTTTCAAAAGCTGGTATCTCTTCCTCTGAGTTTTTACCTTCCTGCTTTAATGCCTGACCATCTTCCACATCATTCCCTGCCAGTAATCAGCCTGATTCCCCTTTAAAATTCTGAGTGAAGTCCCTTTAGTCCTCTGCTTGCTGAAGTATGGACATAGATTGAATCCGTAAGGCAGTAAGTCCTGCTGTCCACTACAAAGGATACTTTAAATCACTGTAAATGTGAATCTGATTTTTAGGAGCAGAAGCACAATATCTGTAAAAATAAAGGATCACTTAACCTCCCTTGTTATAAAATTTGGAAGCCACAATGCCCGTCATTCTGAAAGAAAACCCATGTTTGTCTTTGTTCAGCCCCTTACAAATGTGGCTTTACTAGAAAGCCCAGATATCCTCTTGACAGTACAGTGAGACGTAGGTTATAGATTGTATAAACTGTGCTTGTTTAGAGGTCTCAGACAAGTCTCACATGTAGGACTCACATGTATGTTTCAATAAACTGCTCCATTTTCCTATCAAAATATAATCAAGTAAAGGATAGTTCAAGACATTATGCAGTATTGTATATGAATGATTGGGTATGCTCAAAGTTTTGACTTGCATTGTATTTCAGATTTGTTGTATTTGTTTATTTTTATAAAGCATGTGCCTGACATGACATGCCTAGTTTTATTATTTTTCTGCTGACAGTTAATCGGCAGTTATGTGTCTTATGTTGCGGTACAGTTTGAAAGTGGAATCCTGGATGTCTGTCTGAGGATTCTCGATATGAATCCTAAATGTCTGAAAAATCCTGGCAAGGACTGCTCAGGGAGAAGAAATCCCATTTACGTGTCCAGAGTGCTGAGTGCTATGGTATGTCCTTTTGACTTCTCGATCTTTTTTCATTTTAAGAGAGTATTGTCTCTGTTTGTTAATTTTCATAGATACGTTTCTTTTGCCTGGCAGGTGAATTGTAATGATGACAAAGGGGTGTTGCTGGGAAAATGGACAGGTGGTTACGAAGGAGGCGTCAGCCCCATGTTATGGAGGGGAAGTGTGGAAATTCTGCGCAACTGGGACACGCAAGCCTGTCAGCCTGTTTGCTATGGACAGTGCTGGGTGTTCGCTGCAGTGGCCTGCTCAAGTAAGATAGCACAGAGCCAGGCTTGGTAGCCTATCTCTAAAAACCACTTGCTTTGACTCAAGCAGAGAAAATATTATATCCTACATATAAGCACATATTTATGTTATGCGTATTACTCCTCCTTTAAATATTATAATACTTAAGTTGTTGTTAAACCCTGTCAGTTTCCAGGGCCCTGGGCATCCCCTGCCGAGTTGTGACCAACTATCTGTCTGCACACGACACCAACAGCAACCTGGTGATTGAACGCTACGTCAATGAAAATGGAGAACTCATTCAATCCAAAGAAATGATCTGGTGAGAACTCTTTTAAGTCGACTCATGGGGCAAGTGTGAAGACCTGAGTTACTCTGGCCAGGCAGCTGGGTCTGGAGTAATGAAGGGGTGTTTGAGCCACATACTATTTCAGCATGCAACATAGCATGCAACAGCATGCAACCTACATGCAACACAGCATGCAACCTACATCCTAAAGGATGTAGGTCCCCAATAACACGGAACACATTTAGAAGTCTTGTATAGAGTACTCAGTGCACTGCTTGTTACAGCTGTTTTGATAGCACACAAGGCCAGCAAACATTAGGCCATTAGGCCATAATGTTTTTGCTCATTATTGCGCTTGGTCATGGTGGTCATAATGCATGGTTATAATACATATAACCATGTATGTACAGTATGTTTATATGTTGCTGTCCAGCTTATGGTATGCATTGTATCTACAGGAACTATCACTGCTGGGTAGAGAACTGGATGAAGAGACCTGACCTTAAACCTGACTTTAATGGTTGGCAGGCCTATGACCCCACGCCCCAGGAGAAGAGTGAAGGTAAGAAAAACTGTCCATCAAAAGCATGTTGTTTTAACAAGTAACGTGCTCACCGTATCTTTTTTCCCCCGTTTCCCTCAGGAGTGTACTGCTGTGGCCCCATCCCTGTCAGAGCCATTAAGGAAGGTGAGCTCACATTCAAGTACGATGCCCCCTTTGTCTTTGCTGAGGTCAATGCTGATGTGATCACATTCATGAAGAAGAAGGATGGCAGCACATCGAAAGTTTCTTCCAACGCACTAGTTGGGCAGAAGATCAGCACCAAGAGTGTGGGCAGTGATGCCAGAGAGGACATCACTCATCTCTACAAATACCCTGAAGGTAGATAAAACTTTTAGCACTCCAGCTGAATCAAATAAGTTCTTACTCTTTATCAAGAGCTAAAGTCATAGAACAAAAATGATATTTACCTAAGATGTATTATTTAAACACTTGTTGGCAATGCACAGAGGTATTTACCATGCACGCCTCACCCAACATGGACTCACATGTTTGCATTCATTGCACTTTTGCCCAGTTTTTCACCAGCTGTAACATAGCTTCTCATTGTGCATTGTATAGTTTTTACACACAACATAAGTGTGTGTGGAAATCATTCCCCTATACCTGTAGGTAAAACCAAGGTCACTTCCTAACTACATTCCCGAATTGCTTATCAGTGTTTGCATTCCCCTTATTCTACATAAAGTCAACTCAGAACACCCTTAGGCTCATTTACTCCTACACACACTTTATCACTTTGGTTCAGATAAACTGTAGAAATTGATTATACAGCATGGTAAGGCATAAGGGTTGAGGCTTCTGTTATTTAAGCCATGATGTTGCTTCAATACTTGCAGGATCTGATGAAGAGCGGGAGGCTTTTAAGAAAGCCGACCACCAAAACAAGCTGCTCCAGCAGCAGCAGAATCAAGGCCTGCACCTCAACATCAAGGTGACATCAGATATGAGGAAGGGCTGTGACTTTGATGTGTTTGCCGTGGTTACTAACAACACACAAAGCGAGAAGAAGTGTCGCCTGTTGTTTGGATCCTGCGCACTGTCCTATAATGGGTTTATGGGAGGGAACTGTGGCTTCAAAGATCTACTCAATGTTGAGCTTTCCCCTGGAGGAGGTAAGTAAGCTCACCACTGATAGGGAATCTTAGTACAGACTTGTCTTTTCACTGTAAGTTTAAAATATAATGTCTATGTTCTTCCAGAGAGGAAAGTTTCACTAAGGCTGAACTACTCCAAATACGGTGGTCAGATCACTGAGGACAACTTAATCCGTCTGGCAGCTCTGCTGCTGGACTATACCACTGGAGATACAACACTGGCAGTGAGAAATATTGTACTGGAGAATCCTGAAATCAAAGTCAGAGTGAGTAGCAAGATATGGGACAAAATGCAAACCTTTGGGCTCTTTAAAACCCAGAAGTGACCTGAAGAAATATAACCGATGTCGCGCATGATTGCTATGAGATAAGCAGCATTATGCGCTTCATCTGAGAGTGATCATAATTTTTGGCCTGTTTCTGAACAGATCCTGGGAGAACCAAAGGAGAATCGGAAGCTGGCTGCAGAGATCACCCTTCAAAACCCTCTGCCAGAGACACTGGAGAACTGCTGCTTCAGCATCGAAGGGGCCAACCTGACTGGGGGAGGCATCATTACTGAGAGGTCATTAAGCCATTAAGATGTTTATCTTTTTACAAGACAACCTTTTTAAAATTATTACTGTCTGTAATGGAAATGTTACTTCCCAATTTGAATTTTGAATTATGAGATTTGTGTCATATTGGCTGAATGTGCTGCTGTTTAGTCAGGACAGGGGGTTACTGGAGCAGGCAGGAGAGAAAATGAATTACCAGATGGATTCCTTATGATTGCTCAACAGAAGAAGATAGGAGGAGTATCTCCTCATTGAGTGTTTGAACAGTGTCCAATAATTTACTTTACATAAATCCAGCTTTGTGGTTCTGACTCCATGACTGATGAGCAATGTGCCTGCAATTTTTTCTTTTTTTTTTACCACTACTATGTTTGGCCAAACTCTTCAGAGCAATTCAAACACTTCAACTCCAGCTACACCATTGCCATAAATAGTCACAAGTATCATGGTTTGTTTGACAGCAGGAATTATTGAAATGTGTACGCAATCACAGGACTGTGATATAAACCTTCTGGTGTTGCCTCAAAAGTAATATTTAAACCTTTTTCCTGCAGGCTGGGATCCCCAGTGGGACCTGGGGAAGATGCCAAGGTGAAAATCTACTTCACACCCACCCATTCTGGACTGAGAAAGCTGGTGGTCGACTTTGACAGTAGCAAGTTGTGTCACGTCAAGGGCTACAGAAACGTGATTATTGGAAAATAAAGCCTTTCAATGTCCGTAATCTATTAAATGGAATTATTCTTACTCTTTTTTTCAGACCTGGCATTTAAAGATTAGACAATGAATAGAGTTTAGTGCCTTTCTGCTCCAATGCTTTCTTACTGTCTCCTCTCTTTGTTTATTAGGGATTACTATGTGGATATATACTTTAGTCTGAGCCCAAATTTTTTTCACTGTGATTTATGAATGCTTTGTACTCACTGATACCAGCCACAATCTGACCATTTGAAGTATTATGTGTTATTTGACATAATTAAAAATCTTGTTTGCCAGTCAGAAAGAGGCTTTGTTTCCACATGACTAAGAATGCAATATGTAGATTTTTGTTTGCATATAATATGACAGCCAACACAGTTGGACTAACTACAGCAAAGGCAATATGGAGGAGCTGTGTTTATGATGCTTTTTCTCTTGTTGTTTGTATACAGTAAATATTTCCCTGGCTAATCACAGCCAATCCTGAATATTTTATTTTACTCATGGGATCCATTTCCACATGCACACTGTGACTCTGCAAATATTCCTTTTATGGTATCATCTCTATCCCCAGTAAATATGCTGGCATTAGTTCCCCGTATGTACTGAGATTATAAATGAATACTTCAAACACACTTTGAAAGCTAACTTTTGGTCTCCTGACACATTACATCATTTAATGGCCCTGTGTTATTATTGCGATGCAAGCTTTACTTAAAACAAAGATCATCATAATCTCCTCTCACTTATAAATCCTTCATCACTGATTATACTCAGACTGAGCTGTGGAATATTCTGCAAGCTACTACACGCCAGTTTCCTTTATATTCTTTTCTCGAATCCTCCGTAGTACTGTAGTGAGAGAGACAAAAAAAGACAGTTGATTAACTTTTTTTTTTTAAATTACGCATATCTGCGTTCAGCCCCATTTCTCATGCACCTCTTTTTCCTGTATTTCCTTGGCTACTTTAACTCCTGCAGCAGAGCTCTCTGGCACCTGTTCCCTTTCATCTGCCTCTCGTGGCTCCAGTGTCTGTCCTCCAAATACTTCTAAATGACCAGAGTAGGGCTCTAGCTTTATGACACAATTATCATTGTATTAGACAACTGCAGCTCACAGTGCCAAACTGGAACTGGAACAAAGCCACAGAGCTGTAAAGCTTATTCACCATTTAACAGTGCAAGATACCACAGATATATCTCAAATATGCTACAAGCTCATATCACAAGCAAGCTGAACTCTCTTTAATTTGTGCCGTGCATCTAAAGAAAGCATAAGTATTCCTGTTTTTTCTTCCCTCTAACGGCATGAGTGCATGGAAGCGTCTCTGCATGTTTGTGACTTGCTGCATTTCAAAGCTTGGAGGAAGCAGTGCTCTCTGCTGGTCAGGGAGATAAACTGTTAAGTGTCAAAAAGAAGCCTGTAAAGCTTTTAAAGAATGCACTGTTTGTGTTGCACAGTAGCTGGCAGCACAACACAACCTGTCAGCCGTTTGTGGCAGCACGGAATATAATACAATGCACAGGGAAAATCCTTTGTTTATCCCGTTTACAAATGCGTGAGCTTACAAACCGTAAAATATGACCGTATGCTCCAAAAGCACATAACACGATTCACCACCCAAGAACACGACTTACCTATAATCTTACAAACATGCAGAGTGATTAGTATGTAGTAAACATGCTGTATAACCGATATAAAGAATTTAAAGCGTCACTGAATCTCACGAGTAGTCAGCCTGCACACTTTGAAATGTATTTAAATTAGCGTAAAACTTTATTTGATCAAACACAAGACAGAAGACCAGAATCACAGAATCAAATTTATAATTTAAAATGAAAGCATTTAACACAACAGTAGCAACGGGGCAAACACAGTCAAGGAGTGATTTGGGAAAAAAAAAAACAAAGGGTATCTTTGTTCAGAAAACTATGTCAAAAATTTAGTGTGATTTACATACTAGCTGAGGTTGTAATATTTGTTTGATCGGCACTGAGTAACTTTGTGAGACAATAAAAGTATACAGTGCAAATAAGTGAATACACAAGAACAGATATCTTATCTCGATGTGACGAGGGCGTACACTTGCATTGTTACAGACATACTAGTTATGGGTTAGAAAGCTAAATATACACTTTGCCTTTAAGGCGCCAAAAAACAAGGACTACACGATTTAAAACCAATGCACTGAAAAGTTTTCAGATAATGAAAAAAAGTGTAAAATTATTCTGTTTTTCTTACAAAGCATTTGTACTGAAGTACTGCAGCTTTCGGCACACGTTTTGGTAAGTGGCGCACTGCATCGTCTTTCTGTATCTTGGGCCTACAATAATAAAATAAAACTTCTTCTTTGTCATTACAGCCTTACTGTCACATTATGGTAAACTTAATGCACAGTCAATCACACCCACTCTACTTGCGCTGAGCAGCAATGGAATTCAAATAATAATATTAAAGACGAACAATCAAACCATGAAACACAAAGGGTCTCAGCCGTGTGATAAATTAGTGCGCTGATGAGTGTCCGTCTTTACAGAGTGAAGTCATGAACATGCAAAGTGCCGGGCATGTGGCACGTTTTAAAGCACACAGCTCTCGTCACAGTCAGATTGATGTGGCAAGTGTGAGTGACTGCCCTGCGACTTATACTGGACACCCTCTGATCCCTGACTCCTCTCGTGCTTCACCTGGAGGTAGGCCCGGACACGGTGGTGCTGCGCCACAGCACCGCTGTAGTCGATCACCCGGCACTCGTACGTGCCCTCGTCTGTTGGTTTGACGCTGGAGAGACGGAGTTTGTGGGAGATGTTGCTACCGGCCACTTTCACCACCTAATGAGGAGAAAAGATGAAGTTTTCTTATTTATGTTTAGTTTGGTGAAATGCCAAAAGAGCGTTCATCAAGAAATGAAAATGAGTTTTACAAAAGTGTGTATTTCTTACACGTCCATAATCATGATTGATAATGCCTTTAATCAAAAATGACTTTTCTAGGTGACAGCTGATTGATACCACATCAAACTTACACTAATTTTAGTGGCATCTCTGACAGTCTCCTCCAAGGGTACAACCTGCACGGAAATACGGATGAAGAGTTAGCAGCAGAAAGCCGACTGAAGCAGGTTTTTCAGAAAAATAAATAGATCTCATTCTCAGCAGCGTCTCACTGGAGGAACAGGAACAAACACGACTGATGTATCAGTATTTTTTCTTTTAAAGCAAAGGATTACTTGTTTGGTTTGCTTTTCTGATGTGGTTACCTTGTTCTCCTTGTTCTCGTCTAGCTGAGGTTTATACGTGTGTGTGTGTGTGTGTTCAAATGTGCATGCACAAGAACGCACTCCACAGTGCCAAGCATGTAAGCCTCTGAGCAGGAGAGTGTGCGTGATTGGGTATGCAGAGGCACAGAGGTATTCTTTTGGGCATAGGTATGAATTATGCATGGAGCACAAAGAGATTTTGAAAATCTATTTCTTTCTCAGCACCAATTATAGTGTCTAGAGGCACAACAGGGGAGCCCGAGTCCCCCCATGATGGGAGAGAGTCAACCTATTCCCCCAGTGCTGGCAAATGCTAATCAGCAATTATACCTTGGTTTCCATGCCAGAGGGTTTGTGCCACTGCATTTCCCTTTGACTGATATACAGTAAGCTCTGGGTTTAGTCCAAGTGGACGTGCCATAAGAAACAAAGTGCAAAATCTGAAAAAGTGAATGTTAAAATTGACGTGCAACAATAAAAATGTGTACAGTGATTAAGGTTGCAAGAAATAATTTCTATAATGTTTGCTTTGTTTTGGATGTGTTGCAATATCAATTATGTGTGTACTACTTTGATCCATCTAGTATTTTTTTAAGCCACGAAATAATTTCTAGCTATTTCAGCTGTCTATTCATTACTTTTAAGCTAAAGCAGCCCTGTTTCATCTGTAATTGGAATTAAGATGTATAATTTTAAAGAAAATCTTCTTGTTTATAGTTAAATATATGATGGTTGATTGAGTTAAGTTTAAGTTACCTGAGTTATTAAAGGAGTTTTTCACCTTCGCCGGGCTACAGGTGACTCCAGCAAGAAATCACTGTACAAATACAATAAAGGAACTTACATTACAGCTGCTTACATTATTAGCAATATAGGGAGGCTTCTCTTGCCACTGTCTATGGTCCTTGATGTACCACCACTGGATCTCCAGGGAGTAAGAGGGAGAGCCTGCCCCACGGAAGGAACAGGCCATCTCTACATCCTCACCACTGTGTGCCGTGATGTCGTGTGGGACCTCTGTAAACAATGCTGCAACAGAGAGAGAGAGAGAGAGAGAGAGAGAGAGAGAGATGGGCTTAAGATGTCCCCAAAATGACAGAAACATTATTTCTCAAAGAGCCTCGTGACAATGTGGCATTACTGCATCACACTGATACATAAGAAAAACTGTAAGCCACAAGGACACGGTGTTGGGACTTAAGTAAAAATAAAAATAAGGAATTCAGGGAAGAGTGGTGTATTCAACTAACCAATCAATGATTTTATACTGTAGGTCTGTTTGCACTGCAGGATAATAGTTGTGATCAGGTTGGTGGTAATCAAACAGTTCCTTTCCGTTCCGTCTCAGTTTGCTTGGGATGCTCACAGAAACAAACATGAGGCATAAAATCAAAATCTAAAAATGAAAAAAAACAAAACAAAACACATACACAGCAAAAAGTTGAATACTGAATAAATTAAACCAGTTAGTTAAACAAGGAATACTAAAAAAGAGTGTAGAAGTGAAATATTTTCAGCTGGTTATAGCTGCTCTAAATTGACAAGCAACAAATACACAAGAGGAATTATGCTTTCTTATGTTTGGGCACAAGTAAAAGCAATCAATGCAGCAAACCGACAATTCAATTAGCTTTTCTTCAGATATCAGTGTGCTTTACAGTTGTTTTGAGCGCAATAATAAAACTGATTATATTATAGGTAAAGCTGACCTAGCTAAAGGCTGTGCAGACAATAATTAGGCAATACCTTTTGCATCACAAGCCCACATGCATGTCTGAGATGTGGCAAATGAAGCCTGACTGCAGCAGTGATGGATTTTAAGAACTCAGATTTCATTATCAATGACTGATAATTTCAATTAAATAAAATTAATTAATTTGAAAACTTTGACTTAATAGAAGTTACTACATTACTCAGACCTTATACACATTACTGTGTATAAGGTCTGAGCAGACAAAAACATATTGAACCCAGTCAAAATTAGATTTATGCAGCTTTAGAAATTAAATCAATACCAATGCAATTTTGAGGTTAGATACCATGAAATGTAATCTAATTTCAGTCAGCTTAATGTTGTGCTGGAGGTGCATTGGCCATTAAAATTAGAATATAATTAATATGCTCCAGAGTAAAAGTATAATAGGCATAAACCATCACAGGTGATCTGTATTGATCAAATGTAAATGTACATTTCAACATTTACTCTTCCTGTAGCTCTGTTTTGGCTTCTGCCATCACCTGGGGGGGTTAGTTAGTTGCTCACTAACTCTCTGATGATTAGGGAGAGGTTGCCTGCAGCTGATTGGAAACTAGAAATGCCAGAACAACTGATCAGTAAAACTGTAAAACAAAAGGAAAGGTACTGAAAAACCCATCGCTCTTTGAAGAGTGATAAGGACAGAAGCCCTCTAGACTATCAGGTAATATTTTAAATCTTATCGAGAAAATAACCGTCTTTCAGAAAAGTGAGTAAGAGAGGAGTTTTTATTATTTGCAACTGATATTCACTCTGCTTTCTGCAAAAATGAAAAGTAGGCTTGATGAGAAAAAAAAGCTGAGAATAGGCAAGCAGAGAGAGGCTTTAGTGCCGCTGGACAGACTCCTAAAGCCTCCGTGCCCTTGCACTGCTGCGGTGCAACCAGGCAGTGGCCTCATTTGTCAGCAGGAGACCTGCAGTAGTTTTACGACTCTCTGGGACCAAAAGAGAAAAAGGCAGAAAATAGGATAGACACAGGACACTTTGTGACCAAGTTATCTGGCCTGTATGCTAAATACGTGTAACAATGTAATCTTGCTTGAAGACTTTTTTATCCATTTTCCCCAATTATGCATCCCATTTACATACAATTGTAACATTTTTTCACAGGGACACAATATCTCGATATCTGAGACACTTTAAAAAGAAAAATAACTAGATAAATAAAAAATAACTAGATAAATAAAAAGCATGTGTTCTGACAGTAATGATGCTATGAGTAAGTAGAATCCTGAGGTTTAAATGGTCACTTAAAGAGGAACGTTAGCATCAACAGAGCTCACTGCAAAGAGAGAGAAGCAAGAAAAACAAAGATTAATAGTACACATGTGAGAAACAGAGAATTTTCATTGTTTAACACTCATTTTACTAAAAAGAAGCTCTTTATGTATTAGGAGTTCTGTCTTCTCTGCAACAGGGGCAAAGCTAAAGGACCAGCACAAGCACAAACAAGAGCCACAAACATTATTAGTTTTTTCCAAATATTATAACACTGCCCCCTGGTGACAATCCACAGCGACAACTTGCAGACAACAGCCAGCAGAGCCCTGTGTAGCAACAACGCACAACAATTTTGGCCACCTAAGGGTGTCTACTTCTAATGAAGCGGTATTGTGAGGCTGTTCTTTGGCACAGTCAAGTTCCGACTTCAACGCTCATATTAAAAAATGACAATTGAAAAAACTACAATAACAGAGACTTTATGCTAATGTTCAACAGTTATACTGGCATTCAGCACCTCAGTTTTGCTTTACCAGAGTTAATACTTTAAATGCCCATAACAATTCAATAGTTTTGGAGATTTTTCAGTTTGATTCAAAGAAGTCTGGACTGAAAAAATGCATTGCAAGCCTTACAAAGACTGGTTTCTTGCAGGACTGATGCATTAGTGCATGGGTAGCTTCGTAGCCTTGGATGTCTTATCTCAATGCCAAACATATTGAAAAATATCATGTATTGTGTCTCACACAGCCACAGATAATATTGTGTTGCATGGCCCCAAGTGATTTTCTCTATACTGCCCTCCCCTTCAACCATTGCTGTGAATACAACACATTCAATAGAGACACTTCCAAAAGGTCCTAACATCCTGGTTTCAGTATTTGCTCAGATAAAAACTGCTTTTACATTGGCAGACCAAAAACATACATATAGACACATTTACTTTAAGCTTTTGAGAGAGCTCCTGAAAGAAATAACTTTAATATTAAAATACTTGATAAATTACAAATACACTTTATTTATGCTAAAAAAAGAACACTTCAGCCACCAAATAACTCTAATTTCTCTACTGTGTACTAGCAAATTCAACAGAGTGTCATTTCATCACAACCTAGCAATCTAACAATTAAGATTCTGGCAGATAAAAGGGCAGCAACCTCACTTTCTAATGTATATGTCGCACAATATCTCGTGTTAAAACAGAGAACATGCAAAAGGTTCAAGGCTTAAAAATACAAACAATACAACAATACAAAACATGATGAAAGTGAAACTATGAATAAACCATAAGGTCTTAGCTCAAGTTGAAATGTCACCGTGGACTACAGAAATAACAGTCTTAACAAAAGATTCACTAGACAACAGCAAATTCTATCTCCTGACATTTTCAATCAGACGCTTTCATTGTAATGCAAAAGTAAAATGCCCCCATAAGAAAAGAAACATTTTATAGACATGAGCGTTTTTTATTTTAAACTGCCAGACTTTATAGAACATTTCGGGGCAGATCAGATGTGCACAGACAGCTAAACAGAAAAACAGTAGGAAGTGCAGATCTACATAAGGCAAAAGGAAAGAAAAACTGTAAATGTATGTGCACATTTTCTTCAGAATTTTCTGCACGGTGAGCTGCATCTGCTGAGACAATTTCCCGTAGTGCTAACTACCCCTTCACTGCCAGTGCAGACTGTAATCACAGCAGGTACAAAGATGAACTGTAATCTGATGGTGCGTGGCTTTCTTGCTAGGAAACCACAATAAAGCAAATTCATTTTGAACAGATCAAGACATTCAGAAATAGCACCTGAGAGAAAGTTCTGACGATTGTTAAAAAGTGAAAGGTTCCAGAAAATTGTAACGTGACAAGGCCGATAACGTCTGGCAAAATAAATAAATAAATATTACAGCCAAGGCATGACGTTATAGTAGTTACAAAAATTAGAGACATCTACATCTACAGATTCTATGCCTTTAGCTTTAATAAGACTAAACAAATAATAAGAGAAAAGGAACATCTAATTTATTTACTGTCACAAATTCCTGTCACTCTAGAAGGTGGTGCAAAGATTGACATTTCCTTTATGGTTTTATGCCAACACAGCTACTTTCCATAATCCTACAATATGATGTTCTGCAATGAAAAGCACTCTGTAAGAGTATAGGTCTCATTATTCAGCAGTGGCAATCTTGCCTCTCAGATCTCTGACGAAGAGCACAGATGTCAGGCAAAACTAATAACAATGTCTTGTTATATTGCGCTTTTAACATATGGTGCTACAACTGAAGTAGGGAAAGGCAGAGAAGTACGCCACGCACAAAATATAAGAGCAAAACAACCAAGGGTGGCATTTCAATCATCTGGGTTTTCTTACTCAATGCAGGTTCTTACACTTTTCTGTCCTCCAGACACAGTATCAACAGCCAGCAGCACAGCACTGCAGCATCTGTCACTTGGAACAGACTGCACTACTGCAGAAAAAAAAAAAAAAAAAAAAAAAAAAGAAGAGAAAAAAAAAAAAAAAAAAAAAAAAAAAAAAAAAAAAAAAAAAAAAAA
>VUQG01007425.1:14896-34831 GCA_015106755.1 Etia nguti
TTTTTTAATTATTTAAAATTTTTTTTTTTTTTTTTTTTTTTTTTTTTTTTTTTTTTTAAAACAGCTGTGTAAAGAAAGTACACCCTTATTCAATTCTAAGGTTTTACACATCAGGACATAATCTTTAAAAAAATGTGATCTTTACCAGGCTCTAAGTTGATTTAAATAAAACCTCATATGAACAAAAACTAAATATTAAAAAATATTACCCTGTATCATTATTATTTTAAATAAAAACTAAACCAAAATGCTAAATTTCTGTGTGAAAAACTCACTACACCCTTAGAAATTAAGAGGGTCAGCATCAGCCAGGTGCTGATAATGAAATACAATTGACTAACTGATCAACAACAAGTGTTAGCACCTCTATAAAAGCTGGAGTTTTGGCAGTTAATAGGTCTGGAGCATTCAGGTTTGTGTTAACACAATGCCAGGGAGGAAAGACATTAGTGATAAGCTTAGAGAAGCAACTGTTCCTGCCCGTCAATCATAGGGGTTTAAGGCCATTTCCAAATGGTGACAAAAATAATTCACAAGTGTAAAACGTTAAAGACAGCTGCCAATCATCCCAGGAGCGGTCATCCCAGCAAATTCACCCTAAGGTCAAACTTTGCTCAGAGATATTGCAAGAAATCCAAGAGCTACAATCTCAGACGCTACAGGCCTCAGTGAGCATGTTAAATGTTAAAGTTCATGACAGTACAATTAGAAAAAGACTGAACAAGTGTGGCTTGTTTGGAAGAGTAACCAGGAGAAAGGCTCTTTTCTCTAACGACTGTTAACGACTTATGTTTGCAAAAGTTGCATCCAAACAAATCACAAGACTTCTGGAACAATGACCTTTGGACAGATGGGACCAAAATTGAGATATTTGGGCATGATACACAGCACCATGTTAGAAAAAAACCCAAACACAGCATATTTGCATGAACGCCTTATAACAACTGTCAGCACGGTGGTGGAGGGGTAATGATTTGGGCTTGTTTTGCAACCACAGGACCTTGACACCCTGCAAGTGTTCTGTCAACCATGAACTCCTCTGCACATGTATTCTAAAGTCAAACTGGAGGCCATCTATCCGACAGCTAAAGCTTGGCCGAATATGGATCAACAGGGTAATGATCCCAAACACAGCAGCTAAACTACAACAGAATGGCTGAAAAAGAAAAGAATCAAGGTGTTGCAATGGCCGTACCCAACCTGACTGAAATGCTGTGGCAGGAGCTCAAGAGAGTTCTGCCTGCAAACCTGTTCGAAGTCAAGCTAGTCAAGTGTCATTTCATTTTCACACTATATCATGTTCTAATAGAAGTCTATAATGTGCAACAATACACTATGATCATGATTTTCCATAAATCTGCTCACACCAGATTCATGAAAAACCTTTCAATCAAGAATCAGACAACACCGCCACACATTATTCATGAACATAAAATCAAAAATCACCTGCATCATCCTTATGAACTTTACAACAATAACTACACAACCGCTCAAAGGTTTGGAGTCAAATGGTTCTTGAAAGAAACGCACGTTTGTTTATCAAAGTAAAGGTTGTAAATTATGACAATGATTATGTTTATCGTTATATTGATTCCATTAAACAAGTAACCACGCAGGTATAAAAGGCCCATTGCATTACCTAATGCCAGTTTATTGTGTTAAAAGTCTAACTGATAATGGCAGAACAGCTTAAATCCGCTCTGCTGATAACAGACAGAATACATTTGGCTAGATAAATGTCTGAAACATCAGCCTTTGTGGGTTGACCACAGAATCAAAATGTGCCTCATGAAAAACTTCATTGACAAAACATCTCAGGATATTCCTACTATCCTAGTTTACTTTTCTGTAAAAGGAGTAGTAAACACCACTGTATGAGCCCTTTTCTTGATCAATAGTTTTCACTTAAAAAAAAAACCCAAAACAAAAAACACCAATCTCGCATAAAGGGGTTCATGTCACACTCCATAATTAAATCATGAGGGTAAAAAAATTCATCCATCCATCCGTCACTTATGCTCCTGAGCTCATCTAGCAGGCATCCTAATCAGATCCGTGAACCACCAACAATAGCTCCATTCAATGAACACTAGTATCAGCTCTACTCTAAGCCTTTTGTGAATGGCTCAACCCAAACACCCTTCAGAACAAACTCATTATCCGTGCTTCTATCTCCAATCTTACTCCTTTAGTCTTTATCCACAGCTTGTAGCCATCACTGAGGGCAAGAACGTGGATAAACCTATAAATCAACAACTTTTTATGCTCAACTCTCACTCGTTCGCTCAAACTCTTTCCTGACCCGGAGAGGGAACGCCACATTTTCCTGTCTGAGAGACATGGCCTCGGATTTAAACTGCTCATTCTCTTCCCAGACACTTCACACCTAGTTGCACACTCCCCAACCACGGGATGGAGGCCACCACTCGAGGAAATGTGCACCTTGGTTGTGCCTTGAAATTCTGTTTACAATATTTATTAAAAAAATGTTGACAAAGGAGAACCCTGTCAGGGGCCAACACCACCTGGGAATGAGTCTTACTTACTGCTAGCAAAGCAAAGCGAACCCTCTCTACTGTTAAACAGAGTTAATTCACGACATCTGCACTTGTTTCAAGTCTACCTGAAGCAGCGAGTGATGTAGAGTGATTTCCAGCTCTGCTAGCCTGTGGGCTGGGTCCTCACATTCCTCATGGATCTCCAGGTCCTCCCTGGGAACCGTATCCCAGCGACCACAATTAGCCGCCAACTGGTGCACCAGCTCATACTGGCCAGGCAGTGCCAAGCTGAGCCGTGTCTGTCGCCCATGGGTGAAACAAAGTTTCCTCCTCTTGCAGACAGTGCCCTGGACTCCTTCACAAGGCTCTCCAGCCTCACCTCCCAGTGGCAGCAGCTTCTCCCCTAGAAGGCTGTTGACCAGCTGGTAGCGAGCAATGCAGTTCTGGCCCAGCACAAGGATGTAGGGAGCAGCTCCCACATTGTTGCGTAGGAACTCTTCTTCATGAGCAGGGAACGAGATGCAGCTCAGCTGACCTGGAGGAATGAGGAGGACATGTTATCTGAAACCACATCAGTATAGTAGAGCAAACATGTTAGACTCCGTAAGCTGTTTAGAAACTCTTGGTCGGCACTACAGGTGTCAGCATCAGCATCCTATCTGTTTCACCTCCTCGTCACAGCGTTTTTGAATGTTTAGCCAGCGAAAAATTAATGTGACATGACAGATAGATATCAGCCACTGTAATAGGTAAATCTCCTTGCTGTAGTCCTATTAACCTGCATTCACTTTACCCTTGTTTGATACGCATCAAACCAAGGAGTCATAAAGTGGTGACTCTGGTAAATTAAACTGGCTGTGTGTGTTTGAGCAAAAATTTATGGCGTTTTTTTATATCTAAAAAACAACATGAGATTGTGTTGTGCATGAATTTTGCACTGGTTTTGCCTTCAAAAGGCAGAATGAAGAGCTGAATGTTCTTAAAAGAGAAGTTGTTCCTCAATTCCCTAGCATTAAAAAAAAAGGCAAATAACACAAAGAAAAAAACAAAAAGATCTGATCTATCACTAAATATTGCTATCAGCATCCCTTTTAAAAATCCTATATTGGTTAGACATCTCGACTTGTTACAGACATGTTAGATGCATAGAAGGTATATAAACATGGAAGTTACTACCATGATGTCATCCACTCGGTTCAGAAGCCCCATTTTGAAGCTTTAAGATGAGCTTTTTCATGCCAATTTTGTTTGGACTTGGTTAAAATACAAAAAAAAAAAAAAAACTTTTAAGTTTTAACTTTTAAGCCATTTTCCCTTAGACTTCTATAGAACCAGATGTCCTTTTTTTCCCCAACCACAATTATCGCCATCTGGTGGCCTTCAGACAGAACGCAGGTTTAAGGCACTTTCTCATCAAGCCCCCAGTATACCCGCCGCAGTGGTCGCTTCGCTCACTGCAGCAACCTCGTCTCATAGTCGCTTGTATTTATACCCACCATTACGGTGCAGGGAGCTGCTGCAGGATTTTCTTGAACGATAGGTTGTCGTTACTCAGACAATATCATCACATAAGCGCTGCTATAGAAGGAAAAGCGATAAAAATGCGGAAGACTTTGTTGAGGGCTTTTGCAAAGTTTTTTCTACAAACTCAAGTTTTCAAACTATTCCAACAAGTCCCTCTTTATATCTGTATGTCTCCGAGCTTCTGTGCTGGACTATCATGAAAATGGTGGTAAAAACCAACACATGCCAGGTTACAAAAATCGAGGGGCGCATGACCGACCAAAGCACCACAAAGATTGTGTTGCACGACACATGACGTGGCGTCAAAATGGGCGTGTGACACAGGCGATGTTGCGAGCATAACGGCCCCATTAGCTTAATTTTTACCAACACAGAAGCTACGTCCACATGTTTAAAGATTTCCTTTATCTAACCATAGACTGTTAACAGCTCATGCTACAATAGCTGCACAGTTAAAAGCCTATAAACAGTATTAATGTCACTTTGGCAGTGTTGGATTTTTCCTGTCTTGTTCCTTTTTGACCCCATAAATAACTTTGAAATAAGCAAATGAAAACAGGTGAAGATTCTGCTGAGTCTTTAAAAGCTAGTGCTGCTAGCATTATGATGTGGAGTTTGAAACATGGAGGCTGCCATTAATGATATCTACCACTTTCCTCACAATGCCCGTGTCTACTAGAAGTGCTGAGGACATCTTCAATTGTTCGTTTTGATTGAATACAACGACTAAGAGGGCTTTAACTATCACCCAAAATAATATTTAACTGATGGCGAGATTGAACTTCAAATTGGCGGGAATACTATTTAAGGCAGCTCACACATGGACTCGATCCTCACACCAAGTCCTTTGCACTACTTCCAAGCACTTTGTTCTCTAATGTGTACCTTTCTACTGTTTTGTATATATTCCTCTAGTTTGCATACATTTCTCCTGTTTGTTATTTATTCCTGCACATGGGAGCTCCATGGGTAGCATGGAGTACTCATAATTTCATTGTACACGTACAATGACAATGAAGTGCTATTCTATTAGTGAAACTGTCTTTGTGCCTAACCGGTTTTAATAACAGTACAGCTGATTTTTCTGCATGCTTTCCTGGGCTATATCCAGTATAAATATGGCATTATGATTAAAGATTTTTCACTGTCCTGACAAACTAATCAGAAATAAAAGTTGGTGTTGTATCTGTAAAATTAGTAGAAAACAAAATTGGGCACAAATACTTTAAAGGTATCCTAATACAGTCATTAGAGATACCCAGCTGTTGTTGTGAACACAGTCTTCCCACCCATATTACTTTTCAAACCTTCTGTTTGCAAGATTCAGCCAATCAAAAGAAAGCTGGCTTAAAAGAAAGAGGAAGCACTAAAACAGTTCAAAGGATGAAGTGAGGTAATGCACCAAAGTCCCATATAAGATAAATATGGGATTTTTTAAAATTATTTTTATGAAACATTAATAAGAATAACAGGTTATCTTTACATATCAATATTGACTCATGGGCATCCTTATCAATAACATATCACATGAAGAAGCAATACAATATACTATTGTACTGAAGTCTTCTCCCAGTCAGCACCGTTATCAAAGATGGGACACTCAGATTATTACATCTATATTATTCTTGGTATTTTAGCATGACTCCAAGAATACAGGATATTATATTCCACAGCAGAGACAATGAACCACCCTTCATCAAATATTATTTTTTTGGGATTATTTTTTCCCCAGGTCTAGCCCTAAGGTATGGAGCGCAAACAGAAGAATCAATTCATTTTGATTATTGCAGGGCTCTGATATAATCCTCAATGATGCTGAGTCACAGTCTAAAACACTTACATAACAAAGACAGCGCATAGCTGCAACAGCCGCCCCTTTATAGTCACATACCACTGCATTACTTTCTAACACTACAGTGGCTTTACTGCACTTCTAACCTGCCCTTATTGACCTAACATGAAGCAATAATGCAAGCAAGTCTACACAGAAATGTGCATAACAGTACAGGAACATCCCCCCCCCAACACACACACACACACAAAGCAAGTATATATAGCCAGGACATTTCCAAGATGAATCTACTCTGGCAGGTGAAGACATGCACTTGGCAGCATTTTGTTATCGTTTCTTCTGTTGATTATGGCTAACCTTCAGTTATCTTTGCACATTCAACACGGAGAGGAGGAGGAGGAGGAGAACAGACTCTGACCTTCTCTGTATGCAATTCCTGAAGATGATTATCAGGAAAGTCATCACTGCAGTCTGTTTATTTCACAGAAACAGATATCTGAATTATCTAATGAAATGATGCTGCTGACAGTGCTCATGGTTTTGGACACACAAAAGTATATATGTATAAAAATCTATGACCCGTAACTTGAATCTAATTAGAGATGACTCAAGCAGCCAGTGCATAAATCTCAGCATATTTGGTGCACTTATTCTGCACATGCTTTCCAGAGGGGGTTTAATCTCTTTAGTTTTCTTTGACCCAAATGAATGGATTTCTCTCCCAACCTGCCTGCTGGTGCAATAATCACTTGGCAGTAGCAGTTAGCCTTTTCTTTTTACTTCCCTTCTGCATGCTTAAGTGTAACCCCGGCTGTTGGTGCTTTAAACATGCAAACATGTGGGTGCAGTACTGATGTATTTCCAGGTGGTGTTCAAACCTACCTGCCTCCAGAGAAGCTGAAGCCGAGCTCATGGTCGATGCACAAGCATTGCTGTAGTTTTGCCGTATTTCCCGGAAGAAAGCATTAGTCTCCTTTAGGTTTTTCTTCAGCTGTACGGAGTGCTTGTTGTAGCTGGTAAATGCTCTCGTCAGTTCCCGAGTTAGAGGAGTCGTTTTCTGCTGTTGTGCATTTCCCTCCATGGTAAACAGACTGGCCTGCTTCTACCTTGCCCTCGATGCGACTTAAGTGGTTAAGCAGGTGCCAAACACCTTGAGTGAACCCGAAATGTCTTAATGCACACCCCTTTCCTTGCGCGCTAACTAGTTAGTTAGTTCCCATGCTCGCCCAAAACCACCTGCTAGCATTTGTTAATTAAATGAAAGAAAGAAAAGGAGTCAAGTTAACAGGTAGAGTCCTTAAACATACATGAAGGAGGAGTGTGTCAGTGCTGAACGGTCCCCACAGTCTGTTGTGTCCGTGAATGAGAAGAAGGCATTTGTTGTTGTCCTGTTGACAAGCACGGCTAGGCTAGTTTCACGTCAAGCTTCGAGTGGAAGAAAACCGCTTCGAGTTACCGCTATTTAATCATTTTTACTTCCTTTTGACAGTCGCAGTTTTTTCGTTACTACAAACTTGAGAGTGTCTTAAAAACAAAGCACGCCTGTAAGGCTATCTTGTGTCGGCCAAATTTACGCTAAGAAATCAGTGCTTCTGCGACCTAGCTGCGGTCCACTGAAAGTTAGCGTTGCTAGCCAGAGGGCATCTCCGATCCGTCCCCGCCTTAGCCTGGCACGGCACACATATCCATTTAACCTGACGCGGCACACTTTCACAGCAGTGGGGCCCCGTGTTTAAAAGAGAGGGCCCGGCTTTAGCGTTTGCCTGTCAACGACACAAACAGCCCGAGCACGACTTTAAAACAACAACACCGAAAAACCTCCGTGTTTTCCAGAGGAGGCTGCGCTATAGACCGTTTCTAACCAACAGTGGCCCGGTGGAGCCAGCGGACATCCTCCACCTCCGAACACCGACGACTGACAGCGGCCAAACCGAGCCGGTTGCTGCCGCTGGTGGTGACGATGAAGAGGACGAGAGGGGCTGGTGCAGGGCGAGGAGTGTCCAAATCACATAGCTGAGAGAAGCAGGAGTGAAATCACAGCAAAACAGAAACTCGACGAGAACGGTGTGCGGAGGAAAAAGGCGGGGCACGAGCGGCATTCTGGGAAGTGTAGGCATTAGAGAGAACGCTGTTTCCACCGGGAGGCGAAGATAGAGACGTCTGGAAAAAAAAGGGAATTATGAACGAAAAAAGATTAAGAGTGGATAATTTTTGGTTTATGGCTTTGTGCACACAGCCTAATATATGATAAATAATAATCCCAGCAAATATATATATATAGATTTACTGATTAGTTCTCCAACTAATTCATGAGCACACATGTATGGATATCCTTGGAAATGAATGGGACTTGCCTTTATGTTTGGTTATACTATCACAGGCATGTACATTTGGTTTAATTATTTAGTTTAATAAATGGTTAATTCTAGGTCAACCACAAGTTTCCTTGCTTTTCTCGCAGTCTATCCAGCATGCGGTTACCTCTCATACCACATGGATTTCTTTACATTCAAATCAAATATGAAATGATAGTTTTCATTTTTATATCACTCCACATGACAAACTTCTGCTACACAAAGACACTAAGAAATTACAAATAATATTGGGCCCCATACCAAGTCGGCCCATTACAGTGAGAAACTGAGTGCAGAGATGTGTCAGGACTACAAGCTGCTAGTGAGCTCCCTCATCTGGCAGACAGTTTGAGTTACATAAACAATATCTTTGAAAGGGTTAGTTAAGGTCAGATCAAATCAGGAATATTTTCTCTGCCAAAGCTTTATATGATCTGATTTAATAAATGTATAATATTTCAGATATAACGTCAGATAACACTAATAATATTTGGACATCACATGTTCAGTCACTTTACAGATTAATTTGTGTTCTCTTCTTGAAACTTCTTCTTGGTTGCCACAGCAGAGCATCTGCCTCCATCTCACTCTATCCCCTATCATCCTCATCTGTCACACCAACCCTCTGCATGTCCTCCTTCACTACATCCATAAATCACCTCTATGGTCTTCCTCTTGTCTTCTTACCTGGCAGCTTATTTAGCGTCCTTTCAAAGGTCAAATGTATTTATATAGAAAATTTAAAACAACAGGGTTGACCAAAGTGCTATACATTAAAAGTATATAGCCCCAAGAAAAACTACAGTAAAATCCAGAAATATTTAGCACAACACATAAAATAAAATAAAATAAAACCATAACATAAAATGCAATCGTCCAAAAGTATGGCATTTGACTTGAGTGTAACAAAGAGAATAAATGTGTTTTTAATAAAGATTTAAATGTGTGTACCCTTTGTCCAGTGCATCCACTGTCCCTCCTCTGCACATCCACGTGTCTCCAAACTGTCTCTCTGATCTACTCATTTCTACTTCTGTCCATTCTCATCACTCCCAGTGAAAACTTTAACATCTCCAGCTCAGCCTCCTGTGTTTTTGTCAGTGCCACCATCTCCAAATCATACATCACAGCAGGTCTCAGAACCATCGTGTAAATCTTCTGTTTCACTCTTGCTGCTATCCTTCTGTCACAAATTACCCCTGACACTCATCTCCACACACTTCACCCTGACTACACTTTTCTTCTTCACCTCTCGTGCACTGTCTGTTCCTGTAGATGGTTCACTCCAGGTGATCTACTTTCACCTGTCTCCTTATCATTCAAATACATGTACATCTTGCTTCTACTGACTTTCATTCCTCTTCTCTTTGGTGCATACCTCCACCTGCTCCCTGCTGTCACTACAGATCACAATGTCATCTACGACCTTATCTGACCTGACCTCATTGCAAACAAAACATTTTTGGTTATCTAGCTGGTATTTTGATTTGATTCCCAACACAACAACATATAATTGACCAAATTACTTAGCTGCAAAAGCAATTTTATATTACTGTTCTTTTTTTTTCTACCTCACTGTTGTTTATTTGTTCACAATGTTCCTCTGCATGCACGAGTGAATAATCTGTGAAACATTAGTGAGCAGTAAACAGAAAAAGGCCAACGAGTTAGAACACTGGTTCCCAAAATGTGGAGCAGACCCCCTGCTGAAGCATAGCACCGCTGCGGGGTGTGCGGGCAACCAGAGTGGGAAAAACTGCAGTTCAAGTAAGTTTGACTAACATGGTTTATTCAAGGACAAGTAAACGCAGCTTGTTTGTTTCAGTGAAATGTAATGCTGTACATGACTTTTCAGCTTCTGAAGGAGAACAGAATAAAAGTTTGAGGTCCTGTCAGTTAAAACAGAATGTGTGAACACGCAGCTTTGCTTGGCTTAAAGTATTAAATCATGAAGATCAGGGAAGGCGGCTCATCTTGTCTCGACTGACAAACACTTCTCAGATGTTTCTGAAGTAATGTTACACACTTGCCTTAAATATGTACTGAATATATAGTGATGAACGTGTGGCCTCAAATCAGGGTAACCATCCTGCAGTGTTGCAAACAGTAACTGCATGCTGACCTCCAGTGGCCCACAGCTGTAACAACATTATTCATCTAAACGTTTTCTGTTCCAGATTTCACTTCTCCCAGCTCACCACTGGCTTCCCATTTAGATCAGAATATCCAAACACACATAGCTGCACGAAGTCAGTCAGGACTGAAAATGCGGTGTGTTGGTGGAATAGAGAAAAACAAAAGACAAAAGCAATTTTTTTACCCTTGCAGATTTCATCTTAGAGAGCTGTGGAAGCCAATTTATGCAACTGTATTTTTTTCCACTTCATTGGAAATGAGCAAGAAGCAATGATGGGAAAGAAGCTGGCTTATTCATCACGTTTTAAGAGGATAGTTTTGAGGCATAAGCTCCAGCGATTATACAGTGGTTTTAAAATAAGCAACAAACCTCTGTCAAAAGTAATGTTTTATGCCTGTTCGGGTTTTAAATACATTGTAAAACTATAGACGTGCACAACAACACTTTATAATACCACACACTCTTATACCATCCATCTACATTTTATCACATAAGAGGATTATAGTATCATCTGTCATCATTTACCTCATTTGCTGATAGCATTAATATTATAATCAACATTGGGTCATTTGCACTACTATTCTCGTATATGAGATCTCGTGTGTGTTGATATTTATGTTTATATTCATACTCCAACAGTTTGTTTCCCCTTAAGAATAGGGTGAAATGTGATATTAGCTACAGTACATAATATCATCCAAAGATTTAGAGAATCTGAAGAAAGGTTTAAAATCAATATTTGAAGCCTGTGATCGTCAGGCCTTCAGGCAGCATTGCATTAAAAACAGGCATGATTGGGGGTTTGGGTCCTGGTTGGTGTGTCGCCGAGGTTGAGGGCGGGTGGGTGCATGGGGGCTCAGCCCTGGTGCGGGGGGCCTCCGGTGCATCGAGCCAACTGGGGGGCTCTTCAACTGGTGGGGAGGTTGTATACCCTTGGAGCACACCACATCTATGCTTTCATAGATCAACTTCTGCGTCGATAAAGTCACTGTAGAGAAAGGCCTCTGGGTGTATTCCAACCATGAACCCTGGATGACTAAAGAGATCCCGATCCTGCTGATGCAATGTGATGTTCCTTTCAGATCTGGCGACAGAGCAAAGTACAGTACAGCTAGATTCAACCTGAAAAGGGGCATCAGGGAGGCCAAGTTAGCCTGTAAGGGGAAGATTGAGGGCCACTTCAGTGACCTAACCAGCACCTAACCTAGTACAAGGCTGACAACGCAATGTTGACTGAGGGTAATGCTATGCTTGCGGAGAAGCTGAACAATGTCTTTGCACGCTTTGAGGTGGAAAGACCCCAGGAAGTTGCAGCTTAAACACCAGACTGCAGCAGCTCTAGTCACATGGTGCGGGAGCATGAGACTAGGTGCACCCAAGGACGGCCACTGGACCAGAAAGAGTGACCGAGAGTGTCCTCAGACAGTGCACAAATAACCTGACCAGGGTCTTCAGTAAGACCCTCAATGCATGACTGTCCCAGAGCTTCATCCCACTATGCTTTCAAGTCAGCCACAAATGTCCTGCTGCCCAAAAAGACCACCATACTACACAAAGTAATCATACTACACAGCCTCAAGACAACCGACCAGTTGCTTTGACAACTGTTATAATGAAGTGTTTCGAAAAACTGGTCCAATAACACATCATGTTCTGATGTGTTATTTCCTCATTTGATCCACTTTAGTTTACACACGGAGCTAACAGATCAACAGAAAACGGCATTATTACAGTGCTCCACGTAACCATCTCCTACCTGGAACAACAGGGGCATTATGCTAGGATGCTCTTTGTCGAGCTCTAGCTCTGCTTTTAACACAATACTTCTGGATAGACTGGCATTAAAACTACACGGTATTGGGCTTCCTCTCACTATCTGTTCTGAGATCAGAGACTTTCTTTCTGGCTATGCACAGAGAGTCAGAGTGGGTTCCCATCTTTCCATAGCCCTTAGCTTTAGTATCAGCTCTCCACAGGGCTGTGTACTAAGCCCTCTACTGTACACTCTGTACATATATAATAGTGTCATCACCCATCCAGATAATGCTGTCATTTAGGATGCCGATGACACCATCGTGGTAGGGCTCATCTGTGGTAGCGACGAGACAGCATACAGGGATGAGGTCCAAAGGCTGCTAGGGTGGTCTGCAGAAAACAACTTGGTCCTTAGCACCTCCAAGACCAAAGAAGTGATCACTGATTTCAGGAAAAGGAAGTCTTACCTGCAGCCCATTTGCCTCTACGGGAGAACATGGAGAGGGCGCCGTGCTCTAAGTTACTGGATGTGCACATGGAGACCTCCAATGGAGCTAAAACAGTGCTGACCGAGAGTCTGCTGACAATTGCATCTCTGTGTAGTTTTCAAACTGCACTGTGGCACAAAAGAAGACACTTCAAAGGGTCATTGACATGGCCCAGAAAATCAATGGACACCCCTTTCCCTCCCTGAAGGACTTCTATAGCACCCACTAACTCAAAAGGGCACACAGCCTCTTGCGGGACAGCACAACCTCAGGATTAAGGGGTTTTAAGCCACTTCCCTCTGGCAGGAGATTCAGAGCACTGAAGTCACAGACAAATAGACACAGGGACAGCTTTTACAGCAGGGCTATAGCCGTTACTGCTGCCGATACCAGATGCTTCTTTTGCATATACAGTTTCCTACCTTCTCCACATATTGTAAATTTCAACTCTGAACATATTGTAGAATGATATAATGTAGAAATATAAAGGCGCAATACTCACATTATTATGAACTTTAGAATGCACCTCCTAATTTAATACTTTCAAACAAAAATAGAGCTTGACAATAATAGTATAGTGTACTGACACCACCTCCGTGTGTGTGTGTGTGTGTGTGTATATATGCTAGAATAAAGGAGAGAAAAGAAAAATGATGCAGTGTTCCACTGTGTTGCTGTTAATTGTATTGTATTAAAGTTTTTATGAATAAAATCTAGCAGCAGAGCAAAATGTGGCTCCAGCCATTAAGTCATTTTATATTTAATGATTTAGAAGGTACGTCTTAAGTTTTAGCAATTTTCGTTTTTAAAGATAACAAAAAGGATAGGAAAGAAAGGAAAAGGATTTAAAGGATAAACCATAAAATAAACAGTACTACATCAGCTCACGTGGTTTTACCTTTTCTCTGGAGAAAGCTCTTTCCAAAGGACCAATATATCTTCAGTTGTTCTGGACAAGTCTTTGTGAGGATATCTTCAGTAAATTGAATTAAAGGTTTGTCATTATTCCATACATGTTGAAAAGGGGCAGCCTCTGGTTTCAGTGCAATCCATGTCAGTGTCTTCATATCAAATGCAACAAAGCCTTCTCCGTCATAACCGTACTGTACCATACCAGTCACCTCTTCAGTGTTTTCATCCCATTCACAGCCACCTGTCCTCTGCAAAGTGTGAGCTAAAAATATAGAGAAAGAAAAGGGCTCAGGTAAATGACCTATGATTTATAATGATCTCAGATGAGGTAAATGAAAAATACTGTACCTCCACTTTGGCTGAAGTATTGCATCAAATTCCGAATCACGGTTGTAAAAAAGACCGGCTGGTCCTCAAAACACAGATGAATGTATGATTGCTTCTGCTCAGTGCTATTTTCAAATACTTCTTTTATCCATTCCTGCCTTGGTTCTAATATGTAATTGCTGCTGTCACAGTAAAGCATGTCAACCCCATCAACTGCTAAAACACCAACAAACTCTGAAAAGTTTTGGAGACCAAAAGATCCAGTGACAAAATCCATCAGTGAGTGTGTCACTGTAGAAAAAAAACAATGATTATGATGTTAGTATAAAATCAAATTTATACACATTTTCACAAATATGAAGTGTTATCAGGTCATTAAAATTACAGCCCCTCCTTTCTGGAGAACTAATGTCTAATAGAACACTGTATTGTTTGGCAGCTTTAGTTTTTAGATTTTTACCACAGCTGTGCTTCTGTGCTGCAGAAAGAAGATAAAGAGATAATGTCATGACACAAATCAGTGATGCAGATTTAAACACACTTTCATAGAAATTTAGCTAAAGGTCAAACTGTTCTGATTATGTAGTAATGTTGCTGTGACTTACAAAGTCTCTGCTTATTTTTATTTGTTCTCTAAACAGCGTCACAAACGTTAGCTAATGTAGCCTACATCACTATATTAGTGAATTTTCTTCTTCTGATTTGTGCTTTCTTATTTTAGTTTTTAAAAAATTATTTTCCTATTCTGGCTGAATTGGGCTTCAGTGTTTGTTTACAGCTCCAGATCCAGGTGACAGCGAGTCAAAATGATGTTACCTGTCTATGTCCTGCAGCAGCCTGTATTCAGTTTGAATATTGCTTTAAACTGATATGAATAAGTTTATGTCTTTTATTCTCCGTAAAAATTAACTTTTGGATGACAGCACAAAGACTGACAGAAGAGGATAGAGAGGGAGAGGAAGGGAAAGAGCAAGATGAAGACAGTAACAAGAGAGAGCAAAAAGTAACAGGTAAGAGTAGACATGTATATTATGAAGGGAATGTAGCTTCTGTTTTGCTCATAGTCACTGATGATGATTTCACATAACTAAGCAGTGTGTTATAGTGATATCAAATTTGGATCCCCAATCTGCTCTTATAATAATTATCATCAGATTATAGCCTATTATTTGTTATCTTGTAATTTTATTGTGTGGTTTTATCTGATTGTGAGAAGAAGAGGGGAACAGAGCAATTGTACAAGAATAGGAAGAACAAGGTGACTAAATGGGCAGATAATAAAATTAGCTGAAAAATAAAAAATAATTTTTCACCAAATAATTCAAAAATATTTTCTTAAATATTTTACTGGCACAGCCTTTCTTTGTGGAGTTTGTATGTTCTCCCAGTATCTGGGCGGGTTTTCCAGCTTCCTCCCTCAGTCTAAACACATGGAGTTAGAGGGTGAGGTCAACTGGTGATTCTAAATTGCTTATAGGTGTGAATAATTATCTGTCTACAGTGTGTTAGTCCTGTGAACTTTTGGTAACCTGTCCAGGGTGTATCCCACCTCTTGCCCTATTGCAGCTGGGATAAGCCCCCCATGAACCTTGATAAGGATAAATGGAATGAATGGACGGATGGATGGATAATTTTACATGCATTACATGGAAGCTATGTGTGATTTCCAGTTCCAGTGGCACACTTAAAAATGTCAAAGAACTGCATGGTTCCGTGTCATTTGAGCAAGCATTTTTGAGTTTGTGTTTTTGTGAATTTTTTTTTTTAGTCATTTCCCCGTTACCGAGTTATTGGTAAATTCTGGTTTATGTTTTTGTGGCACACGAATGATGGACGCAACCACATAGTTCGTACGTTTACACTTTTATTTGGTTGCCGTTCTTACAAAACACGGCGGCAGCTTTTCAGCTGCATCCTACACACAAAACCACAACCTCAGGTCCTGGCACGTCTTATACGAAGCCACGCCGCAAACCACGCCCCGCCACATACCCCCATCGCACGACCTAGGCAGGGGAGCCGTCTAGCCTAGTGACTTGGAGAGGAAATTGACCACGACCAACGTCGTCTCTGGCCCATGGTCTAGCGGTAGGGATGAGTTGGATCCGGCAGCCGACCACGTGTCCAGCGGCGGCAATGACGATCCAGTTGCTCGCCGCTGTCCAACGGTGGCAATGGAGCTGGACCGGGGGCCGCCCGCGTGAAAAGTGGCGGTGGCGCAGCAGACAAGGACGTGAGCCGAGGCTCACATGAGGCTTGGCAGGTGGCCATCGCACAGGACCAGACGAGGAAGGACCGGACAGCGCACTGACCTCCAGCTCAGGCAAAGCAGGTCCCTCCGGCATGCGGACCTCTGGCTCGGCATGGGGGTCACCTCACTCCCCCATGCAGTCGAGGGACGCTGGTTAGGCCGCCGGTGGTGTTGGTCAGGAACCGACCCAAGCTGCCAGACACATTAACAGCTGCATTCGGCACTCGGAACGATCTTGCAGCTGCTCCGCCTACCGGCGAAACACTGCCGCCTGCTCCTTCTGCATAGCCACAAGCTCAGCAACCATTCAGGCCAGCACCTCCACGGGCTGGCCCGGTCGTGGTTCCACCATGCCACGATTCTGTGTTTCGCCACCAATGTGAATAATTTGGACCCCACACAGCATTCTGTTTATAATTTTTATTTGTGCTACACACTGATGCACGGTCATTTTTCCAGCTGTTCTCACTTGCGCGTCTCCCCTTCTGGTCTCCGAAGTGACTATAAAGAAGGGAAGACCTCATTAGATGAAAAACCTTCACCTGTCCCTCCAAACTCCCTGACACTGTCCCTTGAGCTCACTGCACCACGCCTCCCCTGTAGCTGAGCCAGGGACCACACCTCCGCCACAGTTTTCTTGTTTGTTAGGTTCCTTTTGTGTCTCTGTCTTTGGGTTTCCTTTGAGAACCTGTCTTATCATCTGTGTTATGTCTCTGTGTATATCGCTCCCCCGCCCTCTGTGTGTCTTAGTCAGGTCATTGTGTTTTGTCTCCTTTTACAGTTTCCATGTTTCCCTCCTTGTTTCGGATTCCATGTCTCCCCTGTCTGGCATGTGCATTCATGTATGTTTTCCCCAACCCATCATGTCACTCTCTTCTGCTGTCTCTTGCTCCCTCTCCCTCCGTGTCTCGTCTACCTTAACTCTTTCTGTGTGTTTTCTCTTTGTGTCTCCTCCCATGGTCACCCCAGTCCATCTAGTTTCCATGTGCGTTCCCTCCTCCTGGGTCCTTTGTCAAGCTGCATAAAGTAGTCTGCATCTTTGGGTTTCCTGTTTTACTTTGACAGTGTCGTTCAGTATGTTCAGTTTTGCTTCCTACTGTCTTGTCTGACCTAATTTGTTCCCGCTGTGTTCCCAATATGTTTCCACTTCCCTCGTCACCCTTTTTCCCTTTCTCATTGTTGGGTCGTCTGCTTGTCGTGTGCCATGCTCTAGTATTCCATGTTTAAGTTCTCCATGTTACATGTCCCCAGTGTTTAGTTCAGTTTCCTAGTTTAGTCTTAGTTAGTTTTGCTTTACAGTGGTCCCTCGTTTATCGCGGGTGTTACGTTTCAAAAATAATCCGCGATAGGAGAAATCCGTGAAGTAGCCAACTTTATTTTTTACAATTATTATACATGTTTTAAGGCTGTAAAACCCCTCACTACACACTTTATACACTTTTCTCAGACAGGCATGAACATTTACACACTTTTGTTTAAACACTCTCAAAGTTCAAACCTTCATAGAAAAATAAGTCAAGTATTATAGAATGAAGGCAACCCGCGGTTGCCTTTGAGGGTGCAAAACGTTTCGTCGACATTGTTGTGTTTGTTGGGGAGAAAGCCTACAAACATACAGTAGAGTCACACTGCGAGAGATTGAAGATTTATGTAAATTTGGCAAACAGAACACATTCTGTACTGTACAGGAGACACGGCACGAGATTAATTGACAACGGTGTACAGCCAATCAGGATGCAGAACACAATGCCCTGTAAGAAAAAAAACAAACAAACAAAAAAAAGCAAGCAAAATTGCACCCAAAAATACGCAAAACAGCGAGACTGCGAAAGGTGAACCGCATTATAGCGAGGGACCACTGTACTTTTCTCCTGCCTTCCATTTGTTTTGCTCACCAGTTTTTGAATAAAAGGCTCTCATTTAAAGTTTAAAGTTTCATTTCCACGTGTGTGCTTTTGGGTCCAAAATTAAACCTCCACACAGTCTGCAACTGCAGACTCTGACATGGATGTTCTAAAGAAAATATTTATTGATTTGAATTGAACTGTTTGAGAGGACATATATCACTCTTTGTCAAATCTGTCAAATCTGGGATATGGGACTATGCTCTGTGCTGAGTCTGCACAATAAATAAAAATAAATAAAAATTAATAAAAACAAGGGTTTATATGGGTTTATATGAATTAATAAAACTTTAAGACATCAAGCAAACTGTAAAAGCAGCTCTCTTACAGTTTGTTTCTTAAATAGGTGTATGGAGTGGCAGTGTGATTTTCTACTTTCTTTACTGAAAAATGCTACTTTAAGTGCTATATGTTTAAGAGACTGAAACAATGTTGTGCGTGTTTCTTCTTTCGCCCCACAAATTGTTATTTAACTTATTTTGAAAATTTGACAACTAAAGGCTTCAACCTAAAATGGGTGTATTACATTAAAATCTATGATTATTCATCCTGAATTATTCTAAGAGACTGCCATAGGTCCTCCCACTATTGCTAAGTTGCTTTTGAAGCTAACAGGTGGGCTGTGGTTTGTGGCTTGGCTGCAGGGGAGTGGTGGGTGTGGTGTCAGGGGATGCTGGTTGTTACAGCCGGTAAACATCATCTAATCATGCAGAATTGACAGCGGGGATCGAGCTGATAAAGATACACTGACACTGAAAAGTGTACAATAAAGTACAAAGTTTTTACAGTATCCAACTGAAATGAGGTTTGCAGATGTGGAAAGAGTTGACTACAAGTACCATATTCCTTTAATATTAATTGCAAGGCACCACCGAGCACCCCTAAAACGCTAAACCTAGATCCGCCCCTGATGCAGACATATATCTGTGTAGGTTTTCAGTCATCCAGGTCACGATGATCTAGAGCTTGAAAAGAAAAGGGGACTGGACTTGATGCATACATGTGACAGACAAGCTTTACGTAATTCTAAATATGTTTTTTTTTCTTCCCCAATATGATAGATTATCAATAATTATGATTAACACGTGTTTAACTCATGTTACAAACAAGGGAAAAAAAAGCTGAAACAAGTACCTTGAGGCAATCTGTTGTTGTGATTTGGCACTATAAATGAATAAATTGAATTGAAACTGTTAAAGATGGCAAGCTGTGACAGTAAAGAATGTGCTTCCGAAAATACTATTTTCTCCATCTGTTAACATATATGAAGCTGTTTTGCTTGCATAGTAATTTATTACAATGTGCACTAAGCCAATTCACAAGGAAACACTGCTGTGTGATGTGATAAACACACAGCTGTTTTAGGGCCAGGTTCCAGCTTCCTTTTATGTAAGTTACCTCATGAACCTCACAGAATTGGTTGACTGCAGCTTTCAGGGAGTGTCATCAGGTTTGTTCACCACAAGCTGTTCTTCACTATTCTGAAATAGGGCTGATGTATGAGCTTGAACATGTGCTTCATCATAGAAGGTGGCACTACTGCACAGAGCCCTTTGTACACCACTCTATCACAAGTGTTAGCTGGCTCCTTGAGTTAGAGTGTGGCTGAATGGCAACAGGAACATTTCTCCTGCTCTAAGGCATTCCCTGATGTATTAGAAAGTACAAGTTTAAGAGCAGTAAAAGTTAAGAAAAACACAAAAGAATAGGATAAGATAAAATAGAATAACATACTATACAACAAGAATAAAATACTATATACAAAATACAGGGTGGGCCATTTATATGGATACACCATGGGAATGGTTGGTGATATTAAAGTCCTGTTTGTGGCACATTAGTATATGTGAGGGGGCAAACTCCTCAAGATGGTGGTGACCATGGTGGCCATTTAGAAGTCGGCCATCTTGGATACAACTTTTGTTTTTTCAATAGCAAGAGGGCCATGTGACACATCAAACTTATTGGTAATGTCACAAGAAAAACAATGGTG
>VUQG01007426.1:1630-20388 GCA_015106755.1 Etia nguti
TCAATTTTTTTTTCCTTTTTTTTTTTTTTTTTTTTTTTTTTTTTTTTTTTTTAGGCAACTATGTTGATCTTGTGATTCCTTCAAGAGTTCTCCATCACAATGTTCTGTCTCAAGAAAAAAAAATTGTTTTCTTTGGAGCTCTGATAAGGATTGCTCTTCTTTCTCTTTAAACAGAACTTGCAGTGCGGTGTTTGCATGGAGAGGCTTCTTCTGCAGATGTCCAGGCTCTGTAATTTAGTTTCTGTGTGCGAGTGAAATCCAGCCTCATCTAAACTTGAGGTAGGCCGGTACAGAGTAGTTGAAGAGCAGGAAGTCCATGCGATAGAGATTATACAGCTTCTTCTGATAAAAAGGGCTGATGTTGTGGAAGAACTGGGCAGCCATGTCTCCTGTAGTTCTGGTGCTCTTGGACGAGGCGGGGAAGCTGACCTGGTCCTCCACCCCAGCCAGCTGCAGCACGTAGCGGGAGTCCTGCTCCAGCGTCTCGTATTTCCCCACCACATCGTAGTGGATGAGGCAGGGGTGGCACAGCGAGTGCACCCGCTCCCAGTGCTCGTTGAAGGGCTCTTCTCGCTGGGTGGCTGGGTCCACGAGGTAATAGACAAACTCCTCAAAGGAGACGTCATTTCCTCTCTCCAGAGCTTCTGGCTGTGGGTCGGGCCTGTGCCGCCGCACTATCTTTGTGCCGTATCGTTTATGGAAGGCTGTGTTGTAGCTACGTGTGAATTTGTTGCGGTACGCAGACACCAGCCGCTCAAAGGGCTCGCGCACGAAGACGAACTTCAGGTATGAGCGCAGCCGCTGATTGATCTGGGAGGTGGAGTACTCAGAAAGTGTGCGGAGGTTTCCGGGGATGTGGGCCTCGTTGGCAGGGATCGCGAGAGGGTCTCTGTTGGACCCGGCAACGCCCGTCAGAACCATGAGCACCCGCTTCCAGTTGGTGCAGGCCACTTTGGGCACGTAGCAGTACAGCAAGCCGTGCTGGTCGTCCACAATGATGTGCTTCAGGTCCTCAGGGATGAGGACTCTGCGTTTGCGGGTATAGGAGCGACAAGCTTCTTCCAACAGCTCCCGTCTGCCCTGATGGATCGCCTGTACCGCCGACTCAACCTACAGGGATGAGAGGAATCACACAGAACCAGCATTTAGTAATAATAACACCTGAGTTACAATTTATAAGAGGATTTAAGGTCAGTTTATGGCACTGATTGTAAGTTATGACGACACTATTCTCCAGAAGAAATTTTTACCTCTTCATGGTAAACTCTGGTGTTGCTCTTCTCCCTGTTCCAGCCAACTTTCAGCTTCTGTGCTATGGATAGCTACACTGCTGGTTTTTGGGAGGAGTGCATGTAAATATACCTCCACAGGCTCTTTGATGGTTCAAGTCCCACAACGCCTCAGATATCAGTGCAGGACTTGCATGGCATTAAACCCAAGGAAACGCTATTTAAAGCTGGGACGGTTTAAGTTGTAATGTGACCAGAATCTGGCCTTTCTGAGAGGACTCCACTGATTCAGCACTACTTACATTGCCTCTGCCAATTTAGTCCCAATGCTCCCCACGGTCCAATTTGTGGGGAATGTTGAACAATGCATTAGGACACCTCATATATGACCAACTTTGTAGCTTCAAACAGATCTAATAAGCTCGCTTCCTTCCAGTGCCACACCCCCTAATTTTTCCCCACTTTCACCTTCAGCAACTCAGTGTTGCTTAAGGACATTTAGCAGATTTTGTGCAGTGCCATCCGAGGCTGAAAAAGGCTCTTCTCACTCCACCCTTATGATGATATACAGACGCCGCTTACAGCCAAGGGCCTTTTGAATGAGAGAAAATGTACTCACAGATTTATCTCCTCTGGTGGTCTTAATTATGGCCCATCCCCAACTTTAATCAAGTCACAGGTCATCCAGTTCAGATTGGCCTCTGCGTGGCACAAATGTCTTATTTACTCCTTTCATTTACTCAGCCTGGCATCCCACTGCAGTGGTTGGAGCCCTGAGATTCTCAGTTTGACTCTGCGCCTGACCCTATGTGTGGCTCTCTGTGTTTAGCGGCAGACACCTGAATGACTGCAGAGCCAACACAGACCCTTATTCTCAACAGAGGTATGTGCACTGTGTATACACAACAGTATGTTTGAAACTCCTGTTTCTGTCTTTTCATGTGAGCAGGATGCATGATTTCATAGTTTCTGAGGATATTAACAGCTGTTAGAATGTTTCATGACATTCAAACATTCAAAGAACACCAACGCCTTCTTAAGTGTGCTGAACACTTTAACATTTAATCAGTGGAGCCGAGTAGCAGCTAGTGGAAGTGAAAATTTGCTTTGTGGAAACATTCATTTAGGATATCGTGTTTTTATCTATTTGTAGAAATTTCATCTGGACTAATCAAAACTGATTTTCAGATATCTGTGTTTTCACATTGGAGGAAATAATTATTTGATTCCCTGCTGAATTTTGTCCATTCAAAGAAATGAAGAGTCTCTAATTTTTACGGTAGTCTCATGGACTGAAATGTTATCCCCTATAACCCAGCCAGAATACTTGCTTTCGCAGATTGGCTGTGGGCTTATGTGGCACCCAAGCGATTACAAATACTCCTGATCTCAACTCATTATGTATCTAAAGCACACATTTTCCATTCCAACCTCGCCACCATCGTGGGCAAGAGCACAGAACTGTCAAAGGGCGTCAGGGACCATACTGTAGACCTACACAAGGCTGGAATGGGCTGCAAGACCATCAATCAGCCAGAAGCTTGGTGAGACGATGACAGCTGTTGGTGCAATTATAAAATGGCCATCAATCAGCCTCAGACTTTCCTGCCATTTTTTAAAAGTGGTCTCAAGCAATAATTATCCAGATTTTGTGGAGGTCTTCCAAAGATTTTTTTGTGGACATTGGATTAAAATTGAGTGAAAAAGTAGCCAGTCTTTGTACCTGACGATTTTCAGAGGAATGCTACTCGTTTTGGGTTTGTTAACCCACTTCACACTGACCCATGAATGACTGAAGTATAAAAAGGCACCTTACTCAAGTCAACCAGTGTTGTATCTACACATAAAAGATGACTTACAATTTAAATCTTAGTTCTTTGGTATCTTTAGGCACTTTGTTACTAGCAGCCCATCACAAAAACTTAAAGACAGTTTAAAAAGCGGATTTTTGCGCCAAAAAAGCGACAGCTAAGAATCTTACAACTTTCTCAGAAGTTGTAAGCAATGGTTGCACTCAATTCTTAATCGTATTGCTCGCCAGGGTTGTGCCACTATTTCAGTGTTCACTTTGGCGGCGGGGGGGGGGTAGAAGGGTTGGAGGATTAAAGTTTAAATCTTTGATATAAAGTGCTGGGCTGAATTTAGTCAGCTATTCCACTATACGCAGCTTTTCACCCAGTTACCTGCTGCACATGTGCAGAGAACAACAAATAGAGATGGAATCAGTCGCCCATTGTGTTTACAGAATTAAACAATGAAATAAATGTGCCTCACATTAATCAAGCTCACTCCAGCTTCCTGCTGCTGCTAAACAGTTTAAGTGGAAATGGAACAGTGAAAATATCACATCAATTGGAAGCGAGTGGACCGGACTCCACTGGAGCTAGTTTGTTTTCTGGCATGTGCACCTTCCCTCTCCTCACAGGGAGATTTAACTGGAACCAGCTGTAAGATTTGCTTTAATAGCAGAGCCCAGCTCATGGGTGAACGCTGAAAACATCTTTACGTCTGCATAGTGGAAAGTGGTCATTCAGAGCCCCGCCCACGGGTGTTTATCTGAGAGAGCCAAATACTGAATTAAACTCAATAATGGCAGCCGTTTACAAAGCACAAAGTGATAGACAAAAGTTACGCTGAGTCATCGCTGTTTAATGTCAAGTGAGCTTGTGTCAAAACAAAGTGGGGATGAAAGTGTATATTCAAATATGTCAACACCCAGTGAGGCAGTGGTTGTGTACAGCTGTTATAAGCAACTCATAACTAGAATGGAAATGAAAGGCTGCACATGGGCATGTTTCTGTGTAATACTAAGTTCCAGATAGTAAGCATGCTAATGACCAAAGTGGTTCATTAAAAAAAAAAAGAAGTGATAATTTTGTATTTCCTGATAAAGAACAGCTCCTGTTACTGCTTTTAGCTTTATGTAACCTGTGCATGGATGAAAAGCAGCCAGACGTAGCTCTAAATATAAGACTCTTAACTGCCTGACAGTATCTGTACAAAGTCATGAATCCTCCTCTATAAATGTCATGTCTTTAATTCCGCAAAAATGGCCGACCTTTATTTCTCCTCTTTTACCGCTCAGATGGGAATGCATCAAAGTATTTCTCCTTGACATGAAAAATATCACAACTATCAAGACTTCACAAATTTCCGGGGAGATCTGTTTCTTAGACATTTCGTTACAAAGAGCAGGTATTACTTTCCTTTAGATTCAGCTAAAGCAGATTTATGAGGACCGGAGCAAAACGTGGAGTGAACTGCTGATTTAAGATGCTGATGGCTGAAATTTTTCTATTATATTATGTATTAATCATCTTCCATAGCCGTGCACTCTATAGGTTCAAAAATAAGGGGCTTTATACCCAAAAATACAATACAGGGACAAAAAAAAATCCAGCTTCAATAACACATCATCACAATCAGCCGAGTCTTGTACTGTTCGAGGTGACTTTTCTATGTTGTGCCATGTATGTATGGAGTGGCTCTTTGGTTTCTCTGATGTATAGATCTGAGCATTCCTCGCTACACTGTACAGCGTATGCTACGTTGTTAAGTTTTTGTCTGAGTGTGTGGCTGGGTCTCAAGTACACTGGGATGTCGTGCTTGGAGAAGACTCTCCTGAGTTTCTCTGATAAACCTGCTACATAAGGGATGACAATATTGTTCCGATTGTCTCTCCCTAGTTGGCGTGGTGGTGTATAGGGGTCCATTACCCTCTTGGGGACACTCCCATAGGGCTTAAAATCTGGGACTCTCTTCACCAGTTGCTCTTAGAACTGAAGAAACTTCTCGGATGAGAGGTGAAACGTTTTCTAGGAAACTTAAAAGTCCAGACGCTTTTCTTTCCAAGCTCCTTAAAAATACCCATGGTTTTTTCTATCAGCCATGGATCTGCCTCCCCAAAGTCCAGACCTCAACATGATTGAATCAGTGTGGGATCATCGTGACAGAGCACAGAACAAAAAGCAGCCAACATCCAGAGAAGAGCTCTGAGTGTCCTTCAAGAAGCCTGCAGAACTATTTCTTAAGTCCAGGTCAATTCTAAGAAAGCTTTCATTAGCGTTCCGGCTGTTCTGAAGAATAAAGGCGGTCACACCAAATGTGGAGTTTCAAGCTTGTTAGAATTGCAGAAACTCTGTTTTTACCTTTACACTGTATTTCCATGTATGTTTTTATCTTTCAGTAAATCACAACACCTACTTCCTTTTTTTTCAAGCAAATCATAAACAATTGTGACTCAAGAGTTTTGGACACTGCTTTATTTATGCCTACAAACTGCAGGAGGATGGAATTTCCACAGCTAGAAGATGATTATTAAATATTAAAAATGAGACCCTGTTTATCATTAAACACTTGGCCTATCCTGAATCATAAACTCGCAAAATGACTATTTACCATGACCTTTGCCAAGTTTGTAAAAATAACCCTGAGTAATCCTGGAATAAATCCTTACAAATAAATATTTAAAGTGTACATGAGGTTAGACTGACCTGATCGCCATCATACAGCGTCTGTAGAGGACTCCTCCTCGACTTCTGTCTGCTGCTGCTTTCACCCACCGCCTCTGAGGCTGAGGAAAAAGCACATCAGTTATGAACTCAGGTAACTCACAGAATTTGACAAGCACAAAGTATAGAGCTGTCAATAATAAACGGCACCGGTTAATTACCACCAATGGTAATGCTTTTGTGACTGTATTTCATGCCCAAATGTGGTCCTGGTGACCCTGACTGTAGTAGTTTGGCTGGTGTTCATGTTCATGTTTCTGTGCACACATTTTATTACACCAACGAAAACGTGCACGATACATATGCAAACTGTCAACTTGAGGTGAGTTAGAAGGTGGATGGTGTCCATCCCATGATTACCGATGAGTCACTGACTTCATGCTTTTATTGAAGTTTAACATGCTGCAGCCTGGAGGGGTGTGAGCTTACTGCAGGGTTTTAGGGAGGAACAAAGGCCGAGGACATGAAGTAAAGAGGCGCAGCCCAATTATTTTATTTGATTATTCACTGAATTGCTGGATGCCAAAATTATAATTAGTCTTACATGATGAGCAGAACAGTGACAGTATGAAAAGGGTTTCAGGGTAACTGTAGCTTAGGAGGTAGAGCAGGTCATCTACTAGTTGGGAGGTTGGTAGTTCGATCTCTCGCTGCTCCAGTCTGCACGCCAAATATCCTCAGGCAAGATACTGAACCCAAGCATTATATAAGAATCAGCACATTTACTATTTAACTACTACTGTTGGTGTTAACTATCATTATCATAAATAATAATACAGGGTGGTGTATCATTAGACAGATAAAACAGATGATAAAGTGCACTGTAGAACATTAACACAAACTGAGCACAAAAAACGTTGCACTGAAACAATATAGTAAACTTTAATGTTTCTTTAATCTACCATCACGTATTCTGCACTCCAACCTGCCTGCAGTGAAAGCAGAGATGAGCCCCACGCTGCTGAACCATGACTCGCTGACACGACAGGGAGCAGCAGGACTCCAAGATACTACGAACATCCCCACAGGAGCACCGCTTATTTGATTCATAGAACAAGCTTATCACATCGTGCACTTTCCAGCCACAGATGTTAGGTGTCATATCAACACTCACGGAGACTGAGTTACTGAGAGAGAGACGTCCATCTCATCTGCATGTTGTGGACGTAGTCACTTTATATAAAAGCAATATCTTTACTCTATCTGCAGTGTAGTGTGGAGGTTATTTGTTTTTTCCTCAGAGATAAACACAGATAGCCCCGGTTCATCAGATGTTCTTTTATGAAAAACGCACGCTCCCTAAATGAAACGCAGATGTATTCTGGTGTGTTTAGCCAATAAGTGTTATCTTGAAGATTAAACTGCAATCTGTCACCTTCTTCAGATGAGATGAGTCATTTTAGTGTTTTAAATTATGAAGTTAGCCAGGAGGAAATTCGTTAGAAGACTGGGAAAAGAAACAGCTAGTGTGGCTCTGTCCAAAGCTCAGACAATCTGAAGCTCCTGTACCAAAGCTCACAGATTAAGTCCTCATGTTGTTGATTCAGTTCAGCTGAAGAGGGTTAGGTTTCTAGTATCTTGCTGAACTCCAAACACCTGGTGACAGGGCTGTAGTTTCATGCTGACATCGGTGCCCCTTTCTGGAAAATCCAGTGGTGAATCAACTTTGCTTTTAGTGTACGTGTTGATTCCAGGAAGACTAATCCCTGCAATTAATGAACCCTTTCTACACAAGTTAGACCTTGCTTCAATTCATGAACTTCCCAGTATTTGTTTGACGATTCAAGGAATTCAAATATTCAAATACAAAAAAAAAAAAAAAAAAAAAAAAAAAATTTAATTTTTTATTTTTTTGGTTTTTTTTTTTTTCTTTAATTGATTTTTTTTTTTTTTTTAAAGGATGTTAATAGATGTTAATTCTGTTTTACAGTAGAATACCCACAACTCCTCACTTTCAGTTTATATGAATTAACCACTGCTGGTCTCCCTTAGATATCATATGTAATGCAAATGAAATATGCAGAGACATTTTTTTGCTAATAAAAACAGTCAAATGCATTCAGGAAATAATGCAAAACATATATTAAAAATGAAACAAACTATAGTATGCCTTAAGAAAATAGGAGGGTTTACAGATCTTACTGTAAGTTATTATATTTTTCTGTCTTCTAATTTGTTTTTACTTTTATCTCATTCATTTTAACTTTTTATTTATTGAAAATGTTTAGTTTTCTTAAGGTTTTATTAGTTTCAGTGTTAGTTTTAGTCTTTTCAATCATCATTGCATGGGCATACCATTGTCAGAGGTCTCTTTTTTTATTTTTAGTTTAGTTAACAACATATTTTTAAATGTCTAGTTTTAGTTTTTTTAGTTTGGTTTCAGTTGACTATACTCACCTTGACCTAAACCCAGACCTAAACCACTTGATGCCATTGGAGGTTTCTCTTCCTTTTCATAATGATGCAAAAATGTACTGTGGCTTGTGCATTCATATCCAAGCCAACGACTTTCATTTATTCTGATACAGTTTATCTGTTAATCTGTGTTTTTCTTGTGAGGGGTGTTGCTGCACATGAACGTTGTGCTTGTTTTCAACCAAACTACACATACAGGGGGGAAAAAAGAAACTTCCTTGAGGAAATAATCCCTCATGAAACATGTCACTCTTAAAAATAGCTGCACATTAACACATTATAACCTTGTTATTGTCGAAATCTTGCTTCACAAGCAGATAGCCAAATATTTGCACAGTCAGGTGATGACACAGAGTACACACTCCAGGCCATAAACGCTTCGGCACATTCAATGACAAATAAATTCCAGTGCACCACCATGTTTGTGAGTATGCACTGTTGGTTATCTTGTCCACAATGTCCTCTTAGCATGACTTTTTTTTTCAATCCGTTTTGTTCCACCACTCTACATGTGCCCCTTTTGGCTTTTTTCTGTTGTTTTTATTGGTTTAGCAGGGGCTTACATCTAGTGCAGAATGCTCTGAGTTTCTTGTCATGAAGTTGTCATTTGATCTTTAACTAGGAAACATGTGCTTACCTCTGCATCCTGGAGTAAATGCTTTACCTGCTGTGCAGTGGTGGAGGGACTTCTCTTTACCATGCAAATGAATTAGCTGTCAGAAGACTTCTGCTGAGCCCATTACCTGTTTTTATCTGTGCAAAGTTCCTTTTGTGTTTTTGAATGAAATGTTGATGTTAGCTAACCAAGTGCCTTTGGTATTTAATCCCACTGTTTTAATAAATTTTTAAAAATCTTTTTACTACTCATACACACAGCTTCATTACAGTCAGCAGTAACTGACAGCTCTCAATGAACCAGCTGTTTTTGAGGTTGGTTTGAGCTTTTTCATGGTACAACTAACAGGCAAACAAACAGCAGCTGACCAGAAACCTTTGCTCTTTGACTATCTCATCATCTGCAGTACATAATTTGATTAAAAGTTTTAAAGAATCTGGAGAAAACCCAAAAGTCAAGTCTTCAGTCCCGCACTGCATTAAAACAGGTATGACTTTTCCAGAAAGTTCACAGTGCCATTCAGTAATGCAGGTTAGAAGTCTGTCTGAAAAGGAGCTGCACGTGAAAGCGATCCAGTAACGCTGGCCTCCTCTTTGGGCCAAAGTTCATTTAAAATGGACTCAGCCAAAGGGGAGCGCTGTTATTGGTCAGAAAAATCAAAATTTGTTTTGGGAAACATAGTTGTCGTGTCACCCAGGCAGAGGAGAGGGACGATTATGATTGTTATCAGCATTCAGTCCAGAAGCCTGCATTTCTTATGGTGTTAGTGTGAATTAGTTCTTTTTAAGTTGGAAGCTTGAACATCTGGAAAAGGCAGCATCAATGCTGAAATATATATACAGGTTTTAGAGCAACATATGCTCCCATCCAGATGACATCTACTTCAGAGAAGGCCTTGCATATTTCAGTAAGACAATGCTAAACCACAGCTGAACTGCACTGTCTGCAGTCCAGACCGTCACCACTTGAAACCATCTGGAGAATCATGAAATAAAAAAATACAACAAAGAAGACCGAGGACTGTTCAGCAGCTAGAATCCTCTATCAGACAAGAATTAGACAACATTCCCATCTCCCATAGGTCCAGCAGTTGGACTCCTCATTTGCTAGTAGTTTATGAACTGTTGATGCTGCACAGTCGTAAACACGGCTCTGTCCCAACTTTTTATACACGTGACTGCCATCAAATTTAAAATGAGCACATCGTTTCCCTTAAAATTGTTCACTGACTCCATTTAAAGATTTGATATATTTTCTATGCTGTACTGTGAATAAAATATGGCTTTGTAAGATTTTCAAAGCATTGCATTTTGTTTAGTTTTTTTACTTTATTTTTTCCTTATATACACAGTGTTCCTACTTTTTTGGAATTGAGATTATACTTTTGAACCTCTGCAATTTGTGCACTGTGAGCAATTTTGTAAATTCATTTCTTTTACAGTAATACCAAGTGTATGTTCAAATTAAAGCTTGATCTGGCTAACAAACAAAAATGCCAAATACTTTTTTTTAGGACTGTAAGTATAGTATATAGTTCTGTTTGGGTTCACTTTATTTCTTATATTTATGTGGAGGAAAAAAGTAGACTAGAGTGCCAAAAAGCACAAAAACTCGAAACAAAAATCAAACGCGTACGGCTGCGGCTTTGCAACCCTGTGACGGCACAGTACTATTTTCAACTCGACCCGGTCGACATCACCTATTGCTGTTGTAGGACTCTCTCTTCTCTAGCCTGAAAGGCTTCCTGTGCTATCTCTGTCGTAGCATACCCACCACTGCACAGAGAAGACAATATCCTGTAAATTGCTTTTTCAATCAGTTTTGACGTCAATCTGCTCCCATGGGACTGTGGGCATCCACGTGATGGCTGTGAGGAAGGTTTCTTTCCTTATGGATGGTGACAACCCCACTCAACCTCGTTTGATCTGCAGAATTAACATAATATTACCGTACTTACAGAACTGCCTGTGACAGCATAAGAGGGATTGGTTTTCTGTAACAGACTATGGCGCCAGTGAGGCTACAGCAACAGCACAAAGAAAAGACAATAAAAGCTGTTAAAGGTTAAGGACTTGTATAATAAACACAATATGCGGACTGATTTTTTAATTTGTATATTTTGTACATGATTAATTCAATATTTATAGCAGTTACAGCATCATTTAAGATGATATTTCTTGTGGGGTGTATTTATATGTGACATCTGTGACATTAGAAATTCATTAGCACCCTATGGAGGAAGAGAGAAAATCTCTCAGTGGTGCTGGAGTGAATGCATTTTTCTTTATATTGTAAAAGCTGTTGTGATGCTATACGACAACCACACAACTGCTTCCTTTCATGTGTTTCCTCTCGCTCTTCTTATCTTCTCCAGGACAAAGATATCTCATCACATCCACGGGAGCCTTGTATATTTTGGACGTCCTGCCTGAGGATGGCCTGAATAACTATCGCTGCACCACGCGTCACCGCTACACCGGTGAAACTCGCCAGAGCAACAGTGCACGTCTCATTGTGTCGGGTCAGTACGGCATTTAAAGATAACACGTAGTCAACACTTAGAAATATATATGCGCTTTTCATATTTGATACTGGGATCATCCCTACATTAACAATTTTGAGTTGGGTTGGGCATTTTAAAATGTCATAAGATAAAGAAGCTGCATCTCCACATATGGTGTGTTGCAGACAAAACTGAGTGACCTATTCTGTCTTTTTCATCGTCGTTGTGTCAGATGTTAGATAAAAGTAAACAAACCATGAGGTATCAGCAAAGAGCCTCTTATAAAATTGCAGCAGAGTTTGATAAAAGGAAGTCATTTAGCATGAAATGCACATTTATATTCTTTATTTATTTAGTATGTCTGAATTTGGTTGTAGGAGACAGTGAAACCACGGTAAATTACAGAAGCAAGTCTCTTTCTCTCTTCTCCAACATGTAACAAAATATACAGTATGTAGAACTGAATGTTGACCCGAAGAATCAATATTGGATTAGACTGTCAAGCGGCTGGCAACGCTCACCACTAATTAACACTAAATTCTCTGCTCCTTCCAGACCCCACCAATGCTGAGCCAGTCATCTTGGATGGCTTTGACCACCGAGAGGTGATGATTAATCATCGGGTGGAGCTGCCCTGCAAGGCTTCAGGCTACCCAACGCCCAAATACCGCTGGCTGAAGGACAACAGCCCCTTGGAGCTCGACAGTCGCATTCACCAGACAACCTCGGGGTTGCTGATAGAGAGTGCACAGCCCAGTGACTCGGGAACATATGTCTGTGAAGTGTGGAACAGCTATGGCAACGCGGAGGTCATGGGTCGCCTGTATGTCAAACGTAAGTGCTTTATAAAATTCAGGGGTTCCTCTACGTTATGGGTAGCAGAAGCTGCTGTATTAGAGTAATGAAGTGAAATGAGTGGGAAAAAAACAGCCTTGGCACTTGTTAGGGAGTGAATGGTTATGGTTCATAGGAGTAAAGTGAACATATAAACTAAACAAGAAGTACTCAGAGAGGACAAACCTCCACCGAGGCAGCTCACTCTCTGGGCAGTATTTACTTGTGAGAGTATACCATTATATTTTGTATATATTAATTTTCTTTTCTTTGTTCATTTTAAATGTTGTAGACTAGAATCCACATATATGATTCCCTGTATGCTTATATGTTGTCAATACAAGCAATGTCAGTAAGAAACATAGATTTAAATAGCTCTACATAGCCTTCAGAGGAATCTACTGACCTTGAAGGAGAGGTCAGAGGTCAAACGCGACATGACATATTAAATCGCTCTTTCTTTATAGAACTTTCTATATGCTGACAACACACACCACACTTGTAAGATTTGTAGTTTCTAAGTCATAAGGCTTTTTGTCAGTTTTCAATAATAAATCATTGAGTTGACCTTGAAGACCTCGGTGGATGTAAGCCGAATTTTAATGGATTGTTAACCCCATTCTACACCCTGCAAAGTTTTATCAGAATTCATTAAAAACTTTTTCACTTTGGTGTTTACAGACAGAACGAATGATACACACACAGGCAAGCGCTACCAAAAACACAACCTCCTTGTTTGGATGTAATTAAGGATTATGAAGCTACAGCGGTAAATACGTGTGTGTGAGATTGAATTGATTTGCCAGCAACTGACTCCTGCACCATTAGCACCACTGGGGGCTGTGTTTAGTGATAGCAAGTGACACCCTGCTCTGCTGTATCATTTCCAAATGGAAATTTCTATTTAAAATCATTAAGTAGCTTGTGTTGTTTGATCCAGTGATGTACTGTACTGATGAGAATCAAATGTTAGCGCTAGCATTCTTAATGATTAAGAATAAACATTGAACTAGGACAAAAATAACGATAATCATACTGTACCTCATTATTATTATTACTACCCAATTTTTTTTGTAAAACATCTCTTTGATTTCTGTGTCTACAGAACCCTTGAAAGTAGTGGTCAGCCCTCGAAAGGTGAAGGGCAGCGTGGGTAGCAAGGTGTCTCTGTCCTGTAGCGTGAGTGGCTCAGATGAATACGAGCTGTCATGGTATCGCAACGGAGAGATCATCTACCCTGGCAACAATGTTCGCTTTATTGGGCTAAACCGGGAGAACCTCATGATGGAAGGAATGTCGAAAAGTGATGGCGGAGCTTACCAGTGCTTCGCCAGGAAGGGCAAGATGTCTGCACAGGACTTTGTTCAGGTTATCCTTGAAGGTAAAATGGCATCACTGGTGCAAAGGTATCCAAACACACAAATACTGACCAAAACGCTACACAGTAGCAGCTGTCCTATACATATTCAGTGAGTTAGCACAAACAGATTCAGGCCTTGAAGATCAATAGGGTTTATGTGTTAATGGCATGCTGCTGCGATTCTCTGCCACCGCTAGAATGATTGCCCCACACAAACACATACAAAAATACATGCACACACTCTTTAATCCATTAGCTTACCTTGGCAGCGTTGCTTAGGCAACTGTCTCCTGTGGCCAGGGAGCTGTAAAAAGAAGATATTGATAATCTATAATCATGTGGAATACACCTAGATTATCAGAGAGCAGCAGCAGCAGCAGGCAGACACAGACATTTGAAAAGCCGACAACTCTCTGTGTCTGGTAGAAAAGCTCATGGATCTACGTTCTTAATGAAAAAATGGCAAAGTCTTCTCAGAAAGACATGATTTTTTCCTTTCCTTTTGCTGCCTTCTATAACTGTTTTATTAAGAGAAAGGTTTTCTTCTAAAGAAAAAAAAGATTTGCCTCCAACAACAAATAAAGAGTAGCATGTAGACACTACAGAGGATAAAAGTGTTTTGACTAATGAGTAAACGCAGAACAAGTTTTACCTGTTTTTTATGCGGGATTTCAGTAGAAGCTGTATCAGATGAACATTGGTTATACATCACTTTCATAAAAGTGGAAAAATGTGTAATTCCCGACTGGTTAGCGAGTGGCATTTATGTTTTTTTCTCACTTTCCAGTTTTGCCACCACTCAGAGAGTAGCTTGCGAGTGTTTGTAAACATGCTGCCATGTTCAACACAAACTACAGGCGACTAGAGAGGGGTGCTAGCTACCAAATCATTTTGTTAGCTAGCAGACTAGCTTTGCTAGCCAGTGGGGAGCACACAACTGTGTCACTGGGGCTTTATTCGCTCGACCCTGCATTGCCACCATCATTATTGTAATAGGTGGAAAGGTTAACACCATGTGGTTAGCAGTCACATGTCTGCAAAACCTCAATAGGCACATTAGCTTAGTTAGTTTGCAAAGCTTTAAGAAATGTACATATTATATATTCATTACACAGCTGGTGCGACAGAGTTCAGTGACATTTAGGAGCTTCCCTTTGTGTCTCAAAGCACTAGTTGAAAATCACTGGATATACATTGCTTCAGACATTTTGGCATTCATTCAAATAATTTTTCAAATCTATATATTAGTATCTCTCAGGGCCATTTTAGTGAGTAGTGAGAAAGGAATCAAACTGGCTGACTGTGATTTGTGCCCAACACAAACACTGCTGGCTCGGCTAATTAGTCATTGCAAATTTTTTAATTTGAGTAGTACGTGGGAAAAGATCAGTAATCATCTTGTTTCTGCCTGGGAATTGTTTAAACCTAGCATTTCTTCCCCACTCACCCACACTCTGAGTCAGCCTTTTTACATATGTCTTATTGCCATTGTTTGATGAACTACAAAACACATAAGTGAAGCTGTTTTTATGTCCAAACTGCAGCTTCAAACTTCCGAGATTATAAAAGCAGATATCAGCAGGTATCTTCAGTTTTTAAACGGTTGCCCTTTAAAATACAAAAATATATTGAAGACAGGTGTGTCACGGTGACCTAACATGCACGATTTCGTCTGTGACTGGTTTGAATCCTGTCAGGGATTGACATTATCACGCATTTCCTTTTCCCTTTTTCCACATGTACACGTTTCAGGTTTGTTTATTAATCCTGTAAAGCCTGATTCATGAACTAATTGTCAGAAAATTTGAGTTTTTTAAAAACTATATAGCAATTTGCATATATGAGTTTTCATTTGTTCAACCATTTTTGCTACATCTGCCATTTTTGTACAATTTATTGCTCACAGTAGTATTGCGTGTGTCTGATTGTATACATTAGGTTTTTCACGCCGATGATGTCGAGGTCTCAAAAACTCATTTATCAAATATGATACACTTGGCGTTACAGGGTTAAAAGCACAAAATACATAATTTATGATGACATTATTCACTAAACCCCTCTCACTTTTAAACTTGGTGCTTCTGTATGACTTAGTCTCTCTTTTATTCACCACCACGTTCCACTTTTGTCTTCTGTCACAGATGGTACTCCAAAAATCTTGTCCTCCTTCAGCGAGAAGGTGGTGAACCCGAACGAGCCCGTCTTCCTGGTCTGCAACGTCAAGGGCACCCCGCCTCCGAGGTGCACCTGGTCGCTGGACGACGACCCCGTCATCAAAGACAGCCACCACCACCTGGGCCACTACGAGACCCACGAGGGCCACGTGGTCAGCCAGCTCAATGTCACGCACACCCAGGTGCAAGACGGCGGGGTGTATCGGTGCACGTGCAGCAACTCGGCCGGGGTCGTGTACCACCAGGCTCGAATAAACGTAAGAGGTGCTTGTCAAATCAGCTCCTCCAAGAACAAATACACATACCTGTCTGTCTCTGTATGTGTCTGTCTCTGTGTCGTATATGAGAGCTGCTTGTTGTTTGGATCTGGAATTTATCTGCAAAAAACTTTTTCTTAAAATTTGGTGTTTGTTTTTTTCTTTGCTATTATTTTATTTTTAATTTGGAATCTTTATTCACACTTGGATCTCCTTTTAAATTGTTCTCCAGCAACTAACTTTGCCTCAGTTTTGTTTTCCTGTTACTGTCTCTTAAACCTAAACCACGTATACTTTTCTAAAATTGTTGCTTTGTGATTTTCTCTCCAAATTGTTACTATGCTTTTCCATCACGCCTGCATTTTAGGTCAAATGAATTATGCTGGTTTGCTGCTCGTAAGCGTATCTGGATATGGTTTGTAAATAGCCAGAAGAAAAATGCATTTCTTCTGTTTGAATACATTTATCCCCCGGTGTGCTTGTGTGTGCGAGTCATGTGTGTCTGTGTGTATTTACTCAAGCAGCCAATTCGACTCTTCTCGATCAGATGCTAAAGCAATTACTCTGTTTCCATTTTATGAGACACAGAATGAGGCTCGGCATGTATAACATTTGATGGGAAACAGAATGTATTACAGCCGAGTTATAGGCACGAGTAGTACAATGTTATTTTAATGCTCTCTTTTCCTTCATATAGTTAGCACACTTTAATCTGCTTGTCATTGCACCGCCTTCTCCTTAGAGTTCTGCCTTATTTCTTGTAGTTAAACAAAAGCTATAAACAGCAGCTTCCTTTCACTTCTGCTGTGAGTACTTGGTGCCTGTTAGGACTCGTGAAGCTGCGAGGGGAAACACTTTCATGTTGAAATCCTGAATACGTTTAACGAGTCACAAGTCTATTTGTAAAAACACCATAATAAAGCAAACCACACTCATTCACACTGTTGTTGTGATTTTCCGTGAATGCTACTGTCCTTAAAATCTTACATTTTTAATCTCATTGCCTTTTTAGGCCGAGCCAGCATTCGTCCAATGAAAAACATCACCGCAATCGCTGGACGGGATGCCTTCGTTCACTGTCGCGTCATTGGCTACCCTTACTACTCCATAAAGTGGTACAAGAACTCTGCGCTGCTACCTTTCAACCACAGGCAGCGAGCGTTCGAGAACAACGGCACGCTGAAGCTAAGTAACGTGCAGCAGGTGGACGCCGGCGAGTATAACTGCAAGGTGATGGTGCAGCCCAACAAGATGGACTCCCAGAGCGTCCACGTCCGAGTGAGAGGTAAGTCCAATGAAACCGCAGCTGACAAAGTTGGCGTTGGCAACCTCGATGTGTTATTCTTACTCTGAGTACTCTTTGACATAAAGTCATTAGAAAGTATTCACAGCACTTCACTTGTTTCACATTTTGTCATTATTCATTTTTTGTTTTATTTTTTAACAAAATTGCAAGAATTTCAAGCAAACTCTTTTTTCATTTTGTCATTATGTGGTATTGTGTGTTGAATTTTGAGGCGAAAAATGAATCTAACCCATTTTATATTAAGGCTGTAACATGAACAAAGTTAAGTGAATCGCTGTGAATACTATAATGATGCCTTGCATAAGACATGGTAATGCTGCTAAAAATATGTTTGCTTTAAAATGTGTTATTGGTTACATAGTGTTATTAATTCTATTTGGTAAACAAGTTCTATGATTATTAGTGCACAGACTGTATATAAAGGGTGGACACAGTTAGGGCTGGGCCATATTATACCGTTCACGGTAATATCGGTACAATGTTAGGCAATGATAAGAAAATGAAATATCGCGATAGAATATGGGTAAAACGCGCATGCGCAGTGCCTTTGTTTTCATACGCTCATAAGCACATAGCGGAAAAAGCATGGCAGCGACGGAGAATGAGAAGGACGAAAGCGGATCGTTGAATGAAACAGATGAACCAGAATTGGTTTGTAAAAATGGTGCCAACTTCAGTGGTGTGGAAGTGGTTTGGCTTTAGTCTGTCAGATACCCACCAAAGCACAATTTTTTGTAGAACATGCAAGGGGGCTGAAAAACCTGGGCCTGCACGGCGTCAACGCGTTAGTGCCGTCCAGCCCCACGCACGGGGCGATCCGCGTCAACTCGCTAACGGAGATTTGACGCATTAACGCGGTTATGGCGTTAACGTCATTTGAACAAGATTAACGCTGACAGCACTAGTTTTAATACGACTTCTGTAAGCTACGAAGCTGCACCGCTTGATGGATTGTTGGAGCATTACGGCTACCGTAGATAGGAGCTTCGCGGAGTGATACGTACTGTGTTTCTACATAATATTACCGTATTGTGTGTGTATAACCTCTTTTTAGGTTTTGTGGATATTTTATGCTCAGGATATGTCGGCCCATTTCCACTGGAAATACCTTTTGGTTAAACTGTCAGCAAGGAATTTGCATTTGCACTGTTAAATCTTTATATAGCTTTAAATGCACATAAAAAAGAGCTGCTTGTTTAAGTGAAAATACATTGATGGTTTTGTTTTGCACTAATAAAGTTGTGGAGTTGTAAACTATTTTGTCTCGCGTCAATTATATCGTCAGTTATACTGTTATCGCAAATTTTCAAATATATATCGTGATAAATATTTTTGGCCATATTGCCCTGCCCTATGCTCAACTAATATGAAAATATTAGTCCTAAACGTGAATGCGTTTTAAAACCTGAATGAAAGTCTATGCAGCCTTACACCACATAAAAACTTTTACCATCTACCACATGAAAAATGTGAAGCCTTTCATAAACAATGAGTTCTGCTGGGAGCTTCTTACTGTTTGTGTGTGGAATAGCATATGATGATGTAAATCCATG
>VUQG01007431.1:7742-50483 GCA_015106755.1 Etia nguti
GTAGAGGGGGAGGGGGGGGGGGGGGGGGGGGCATTTTGTTGCCGCCCGTAAGTTAAAATTTCTAATTATGTAGAGCATGTCTAAAGCCAGAGCTTTTGTATGTTGTTCCCGGTCTGCAGTGGTGAGTATCTATTAAAAGTGGAACGACTCAACAGACAAGAATGCCAGAATGCACTATGGAAAGAAGGCAAGATGCTTTGTTGGGAAGCCTTGGATCCTGCCATCCATGTGGATGTTACTTTGACACGTACCAACTACCTAACCTGTGTTGCAGACCATCTACATCCTTTCATGGAAATGGTATTCCCTGATGGCTGTACCCTTTCAACAGGGTAATGCAAAATTAGGCACACGGTCATAATGTTGTGCCTGATCGGTTGAACTTGGACTTTGTAATGTGGATCCTCATTGGAAGAGAGCATCAAGCCAAGAAAAATACTGTTACCAAATGAGGATACATTGAAAAATGTTATTATGTTGTGAGAAAAACTCTATTTCTTGAAAACAGTGAATTTAGATTCAATCGAGATTGAATTTATAAAGTGAAGAAGCATTACATTTTCTTTTTTGTTTTGTTTTGGGGGTTTTTTAGCAACCAGACCAGTAAAGTCTGGGTTTAGTTTGGGGTGGTATGAGTCTGTAATTGTTACTTGTTGATGTTGTTGGTTTGAAGTTTATGTTTAGGGAGAGATGACGTCAAGGCTGTGTTGACGAAATTAAAAGATGAAGGAGTGACGTGGGGGAGGGAACAGTGAGCATCTCAGAGGCACAGGAGATCTAATCTTCCTTCTCAAAGGAGATGATATGTTTATTTATCATGAGGCGCAAGAGGAGGAAAGAATAATGCCACTTTTGTAGCAGAAGCACAAGAGACAGAGATGAAATGTTAAAAAATTAATTGATTCATTATTGTGTGTAAAAATGAGAAAAAGAAAACAGTTATACTGTAAAGTTTCTGGGATATCTTCATAATAAAAGCACTATTTGGATAACAGGTTTATCCAGTTTAAAGGCTGTTGGGTTAATTAGTGTTTAGAAACTTATATCTTATCATATCTCCAGTAAACCCAAGTGTGTGTCTTTGTGACACATTCACTTAGCATTTTACAGACAACATCAAACAATACTGTTGTATTGGATGTAACTCGTAGCACATTAAAACCTTACAGAGGTTGATCATGTTACTGTATGCTACTGTACTATGAACTACACATCTTTTACAGGCAATTTGAGAAATACTGTACAGACAATGTAAATCCGTGAGTGATTTTTTTTGTTTTTCTGCAAAACTAAAAGAAATCATTAAGAATTTCTGAAGTTAAACTAGTACTAAACTTTTAGAGGTTTAAATAGCATAATTTAAATGATGTGTCCCAGCCTAAAGGAATTTTTACTTCTTCAAAAACAAGCAAGGGGAAAATGCTAACACCTAGGCTTTCTAAGAAAAGGGTGATTGGACTTTTTTCTTGTCAAGGGCAGGTTCTCAGGATCACATGTGAAAAGGCTCCTTTTCACCAGAAGATGGCGCCAAGTTATTGTATCGCTATTAAATCAGCTCAGGAGTGCCCTCCAGTGTGAATGTGACTTTGGCAAGTCTTTAGATTATCCCAATTATTTAAGCCTACACAGATTAATAAGAAAACAAAGTGACATCAATGGAAGCAGGGTTCCTCTGGCACAAACAGCAGTGCTGATGTGAATTCATGAAACATGGCTCACAGGATATGACAGTAAAGGCTCCGGGCTGCAGTGATGGAGATGGCGTATGAGGCGCTCCATGTCACCATGTTAGTTTAAGATGATCCTGAAGTCTGCCAAGTAATTCGTTGATTCAGCTTTCTTACTTGTATGGCCTGTTTTGTTCATATTTAATCTGCTGTAACCTTGTTGCTGCCTTTTAACCAGTGCTTCTTCTCTTGTCTCTCTACACTCCATTCTTCTTCTGTGGATTGACTTCTGTCAGATTAGATAAAGACGAGTCTGTGTGATCAATCTTTTTATCCATTCTCTTGGACATTGTTCCCCCCACATCTGATTTCTTCTCTCTGATTTATCCTGTCACTTCGTCCCTCGGGTGATTCCGTGTCATCGTTGTTGTCTACCATCATATTTTCTGTTGTCAGTCCATGGCCCCAATGATAATGACACAACAAAAAGCTGACTGTACAGAACACTTGTAGCCCTCACTATCACTGCCTATATATTGTTCTGCAGTTCCTTTTTCTGTATGATCTATCTATCACTCTTTGGAAAACATTTCTGCCAGCTCTGGGCTTTTCCAACTCTCAGCACAAATGATCCTACCAGAATTGATTCTACAATTGAGGTCATATTGAGCTCGTATTAAGAAGAGAGGACACGCATTGTCAGTATAGTCAAATAAACAAAAGACAGCCTGTAGTCCAACCCCATTTTCAATGACCTCCAGAGGTAAATAAATGGATAGAAAACACAATTAGCATCAGTTTGAGGAGAATGATGACAAATCGTATTTGAGGATCTTAAGCTGGTCAATGACAGCCTCCTGTTGTAGCTCCATACATCAGCTGATATAGCCCTTCCTCCCACCAGTAAGAGATGACACTCAACTGTTGAAGTGCTTTAAACGGCCAGTGCTGCCAGATGATTGTGTTTATGGATAACCTCATTGATTGTTCTCCATTCAATTACTCCCTCAGAGGTGAGAGATAACTCAGTTAAGCGGCTCCGGCCTTGTAAGAGGTCACTCTGAATTAGGATGTGAGCTTTCTGTGCCAAAGTGCTATCAGGCTGATTTGGCCTGTAAGCATTTTGACTGCTCTGCGTTTGATTCTTCTAGTGATAGTTTAAGAGAACATTGGGAGCCAAAAAGTCATGCTAATAGCGTTAGGCAGTGGCCCTCCCTAAAAAGAAAGTTAGCAACAGAAAGAAATGGAAAGGAGTGGGAACTGTGTGCCATCTGAGCTGACGTTTATCTAACGTCCTTGAGATGAGCTGTAGAGATAAAACCAAGAGTCCTTCATTGTAGACCGTCAGCCACAGAGAAAAACAATGCCTGAATTGTGTCTTCGTGTCCTTGAAGATGCTAAAAATCACAAAATAATCCTTCCTGCACTGAGAAGCTTTCATTTCTGAGTTATCTGCTGAATGTGTGCCAGTGTGAGGGAAGCTGACAAGAAGCCAGGCTGTGTTTGCGATGTAATAAACTGCACTTTCATAACAGCAATTAAAATATCCTATTTTGTAATCTATAGTTTCCACCCTGGACTCTCTCACTGCAACTTCACAGCACCCTTAATTACAGCTTAACTGTCCCCCATCTTTCAAACCTCCTCTTACTTTGTAATCTCATCATAGTGTCACCTTACCAAAGGTATAGATGCCATTACACACCTATTTTTCAAGTATGGGTGGTCTTCTCTTTCAGAAGTGCAGCAAACAGACCTTTATGTGTGAAATATATTCAGTGGCTCTTTAAGGAAGCTTTTATCCTGTGTAACCAAAGCCCAGTGGACGAAGTTGAAACAAACAGTGGGCGTCTGTTCAGTCTCAGACTGCAGCATATACAGCATGTGTCTGAAAACACTTGCCTTTGCCCTTTTCATGAAGCCCTGACTCATGACTTCATTTGTGCAGCATGAAGAGAAGGATGGACCCAGACGGTTTGCGATGAACCTTCTCCACATATTGGTGGAGGTTACCAGTATGTTTAACAGCACATTTTTCCCATTCAGTCCCATTCATTGTTGAACTGAATATTTTGCTCCTGATCCATTGCGCACATTAAAAACGAGTAGTAAAAACGACGAAGTCCTTCATCGCTGCATGATCTTCCATGAGAAGAAAAAGACAAAGATAAGTGAGAAATACTCATAACCTTATAAAAAGATGACAAAACAAAGGACTGTGACTGTGTGATTTTATAATGTCAATAGAACTTGCATTTTAAACTAAATCCTTTAGTATTTGTAAGATATAAAAGGTAACATAAGTATAGTTGAGCAGAGTTACCAGATTCCTACAAACAACAAGTAAGAAATCCAAGGTGGGATGGCCTCAAATTCTGACATTTAGTAGCTAAATATGTGCAAACTATGGGTAAGGGTCTGGCATTGATCATGTCTCGTATTTGCATTTCCAGACTTGAAGCTACAAATGTGTTTTTGTAGTCTTTTGTTACAGTCTTTGCACACTTGCATATTCCCTTTTCCATTCTGATGACTGTTAAAACTATTATTTCAACTGCTGATCTGACTGATCATCATCTGTTGGTTTCAGTATTGACGCATTCAAAGATCAGGACGTCTTCTTTTTTAGCCGCATGTTTCTTGCATTTACTTTTATAAACATGGGACAGATGGGACAAGGGATAGAAAATGGTTTGCAGCAGGTCACCATGGCTTTTGAGTGCTGTGAAGAAGTATTTGCCTCCTTCATGATTACTTAGATTTTGCAAATAAACACATTTTAACACTACACAAAGATAACCAGAGTAAATACCAAATACAGTTTTTAAATAATAATTTAAATTATTAAAAAATAAAAAAACAACCTATCCAAACTCGCCCCTGTGTGAAAGAGTAATTGCTCTCCAAACCTAACAACTAGTTATGCTATCCTTGGCAGTAAGAACTGCCATCAATAACTGGCAATGAGTCTTTCACATCGCTGTAGAGGAATTTTGGCCTACTCGTCCTTGCAGAAATGTAAATTCAGCCAGACTGGAGGGTTTTCCAGCATACACAGGCTGTCTAAGGTCATAGCAAAGGATCTTAATCAAAGTACAGACTTTGACTAAATCACTCAAAAACTTTCATTCTGTTTTTTGAATCATTCAGACTTCCTGATGGACTTTCAAGTATGTTTCAGATCATTGTACTGTTGCGTATCCCGAGTGCTCTTGAGCTTCAGGGCACAAACTAATAGCCGAAGATTATCCTTCGGGATATTCTGGAGGAGAGCAGAATTCATGGCTCTATCAATTACATTCAGCATTCCAAAAAATTTAGTTAATTACAGTTAATTTGTGATTTAACAGAGGCATTACTTCTTCATTTACTCTGTTTTTTTCTCTTCTTCTGCTTTTTTCAGCTGCTCCTAATAAAGGGGTCGCCACAACAGATCATCTGCCTCCATCTCCCCCTATCACTAGCATCCTCCTCTGCCACACCAACCCTCTGCATGTCCTTCTTAACTACATCATGAACGTCCTCTGTGGGCTTCCTCTTTTCCTCTTGCCTGGCACCTCCGTCTACAATATCCTTTGTCAAATATAGCCACTATCCTTCCTCTGCCCATGTCCTCACACATCTTAACCTCTGTTCCTCTAATGTACTCATTTCTAATCTTGTTCATCCTGGCCACTCCTACTCAAAATCTTATCACATTCAGCTGCCTCTTGTCTTTTTGTCAGTGCCACTGTCTCCACACCATACACTGTAGCAGGTCTCTCTACCATTTGGTAAGCTTTTCCTTTCACTCTTGCTGCTGTCACTAACTAACCCTTGCATTCTTCTCCACCCACTCCCTGCACTCACTTCTTCACTTGTCTTGTGCATTGTATAGCTGACCCTAGATATTTGACCTCATCACATCTACTCCTCGCATCTTCACTTATCTCCCTCCCATTCACACACACATGTATTCCGTCTTCCTTCTACTGACTCTCATTCCCCTGCTCTCCCCTGCATACCTGTCCTGGTACTCATACATCTGCTCCCGATTCTCACTTCCGATCCTCCTGTTTGATTTGGCCTAGATCTGACATCAGATGCCCATCCTGACTAGGGGGAAATAAAAGGCTACACTATACAGCACGCAAAATCAGAGCCAGTGATCATCCAGCTAATTTATGTAGACAGAAAAAGGCAATGTGTCCCTATACTTGGGCAGACATGTGTAAATACAATGGTAATGAAGCTGTCAAGCTTTAAAGGCAGATAAACCAGAACACTGGCATTTAACTGTCATTTTTTTAAAATAGAAAAATCAAGAAGGAAAATTGCCTTATGATGCATCACATACTCTCTCTCTCTCTCTCTCTCTTACTCACTTACACACAGGCACACACACAGACACACACGCACATGCTCAGAAACCCCTCCTTCCCGCTTCAGCCAGTTTCCCTTCCTCTGCTAAATCCAAGCTCCCTCCGTCTATGGTTCAGCCTGCTGGAGCTACTTTTACATTTAAAACAGTAAGAGCTAAACTCACCCTCAGCTTTTATGTGAATGGAGATTATTATTAGCCACTGTGCTGTAATTTGGTGGTGAAGACTGTATTTCTCTACATACAGGGAGTACCACATCTTGCTGGTTGATGATTCAAATGCTGATCTAGCAAAAGCCGCCAGAAAAGGTGAGGTGGCTACAATAAATGATGAGTAAGTGTGAAAATTGTTTTGAGGGAAATATTGCTAAAAGATTGGAATGAGTCACTAGGGCACTAGAAAGACCACCAGACTTGACTTTCTCATGTTTTTACTTACAATTTTGTTGTGTTTTGATTAATAAGCTATATTGTTAGTTTAGCCTGTTTAGCAAGTTACTGAGGTTTGCTAGAAAGTTCGGTTACCTGGTTGCAGATTTAGTTAGCCGATTATTTTGCAGGTTTGTACACTACTGTAATTTCACAAATGTTGTTTGTAATGATTCATATATTTAAAAAGTGTGTACAATATATTTTGTCAACACTGACCCCGGCCCCCAAAAAAGAAACCCATCTCTGAAACTTTGACATCTTATTTTAGCCTTAGCATAAAGTTAGCATAAATACCTCTAACTCCTGTTGGGAATATTTTATTTTAGTCTGCATGCAGCAAAATATCTTATTTTTCCTAAGTAACTTTTTTTTTTTAATAACATGTGGATCTTCTGCAGCAGCTAAGAACCAAATTAGTAGTTGGAAGAGCATGCTGTGTGGATTTAAATATGATTATTTTAATTTTAATTCTTTTGTTTAATGGAAGACAGTTTAGTTCTCTGGCTAGCCAAAGCACAATTATAGGAGCTAAAAACATAAACACAGATATGTGAAAATATTTTTTTAAAATCAGTACAAACCTGTCAGCTTTCCTTTAACTATATATTTTAAAAAAAAAATATATATATATTATTTTTATTTATTTTACAGGCACATGGGGTTTGAAGTCTCTCTGAGTTCTGGTTGGGATAACAGGAAGGATCGAAAGGAATCAAAGCATAAACCAACGGGGTAATAAGAGTCATCACAATAAACAGATTGGCTTTTTAAATGAATCTGATCCTGTGCTCTAAGGCTGTTTAAAATTACTCAAACAAGATAAATTCTAAAATCCTAGATTTTGCTTTGGGTGATATGACGACTGAGTGATATGAAATAAAGATCATTCATAAGTCGAAGCAAACATTTGAGATACTACAAGCTTTTTTATTTTAGTTTTTTTTAAAACCAACTGATCTTTTTTTTTTATAACCAACTGATTTTTCGTCTTTTAAAATTAAAACAATTTTACTGTTCAAGCTGTTTTTTTACTCAGACTCGTAACAAAATGTGCAAAACGGCAGCTGCTGCTGCTGCAGGAATTTCTTAATCATCTGTTCACATGAACTAATGCCACATTTGCAGTTGTAACCTTAATGTAACATCTGAGTGAATGTAGCCAGGCTTTTAAGCACTGCACGTACACAAGCATGACTTTATGAACGAAAATGATTATGTATACAATGTTACACAATATCAACATAAGGGATATTATTTTATTCTTTATCTTGTTTGAAAATATACACCCTTACATTGTCTCCTCACAGTTAATTATGTGAATAGGCGAATGTGGGTATAACCACAAATGCTCAGCATATATTTAAGACAGAGGGTCTGTGTTATCATACTTATATAAAGTATTTTATATATTTCCCCATTAATTTTCTTCGGTTTATCCAATTTGGGGACTTTTCCCACTCGTTAAAAAAAACAGTTAAAATATCCTTTTTTATCACAGTCCTGCTGATTTTCCCTTGGTGAAAGTCCAAACCTCTTTACTCTGCCTTAAAAAATTTTAATAAGTATGAGAACGCCTGCATAGATAATAGCATGTAGTAAATTTTGAATGTTACGAGAAATATTGCTACGCCTATTACACAAGGTATTTCCAGCTGCATCGCAGGATTATATAACCATAATGTACCTGTCTTAACTTTTTCCAGGTGGGCAAACAAACTCTTTAAGCTAGAGGCTCTTGTCCACATCAAACTGTGCGCCTCATGTTGTGTCATAGTGAGTGTTTTGACATCTTTGAGTGGATGGCTCATAAAGTGACCCCGAATACCCTGCGGGCTTTGTGTCTCAAACGCACGGTACAGAGATAAGAGATGCTGAGGGTTTAATTTAGTTTAACTACACCGCAGTTGTTTTCCTTGGGACAACTACGTATTCATTATTTTATTCATGTAAGTTAGCTCAGACATGGGGTTTTTTCTGCCAGCTGTTGTCACCGTTTTCTTCTTTTTTATTCCATCCTCATTAGCGTTCATGTAGTGTCCCTACAAACCTGCCTCTTGCTTCTTTGATCTTATGAATTCCTGTTTGTTGTTGACTTATTGGCTCTGGGACACAGCGTGGAAGCAATTCCTGTTCTTCTGTCTAAATGCCAGGGCAAGGGGTTGTTAGTTACGTTTAAGATAATGCCTGGTTTGAGTCCAGGCAGGGAGCATGGGATGCATGCTTTCCCTCCTTTAATTCAGCTTTCTACTGTGTATATAACGTGCATCTCATCAAGAAGAAACGCGCTCCAAAAATAAGAGCAGTCTCAGCAATCTACAAACTTTTAACAGTTCCCTTGTAAGTTAATAGCTGTTGACTGTTTCATGCTCAAAGTTAGATTTTGGGTTGAGCATCACTTTTACAGCTTTGAAAGAAACCACTAACCTTCACGTCCACAGCTTGAAGCCCTCTTAGATAGGCATGTACAACCCCAGTTCCTTTTTACTAGCTTTGTAGGAAGCAGGAGGCGGCGGGTCTGGGCCTGGGAGACATCTGGGGAAAGCTTTCAATGTGGCACTATAAGTAACCAGGGGCGTGGAGCTGTACATTTAGGGACTAGGTGGCTTTGCATGAAGACATAGCTGTGAGGTTTATTTTCTTGTCCTCCCACCATAGAATTAAGAGATTTTATGGAAGCAAAAAAGTGTTGACAGCAGGCTCTGGTCTGGTGCATATGTGTTTAACAAATGTGGATGGCGTGTTTATCACAAAATCTGGCCATAATCACAGAAAGGTAATTATCTAAACAGATGTTCATTCACACCTTTCTTTAAGCGTGAAAATACACCTCTGTTTTTTACTTTAAAATAAATATTTTAGGATGGGAGGATTGCTGATCATCAGACCCAAATATGCTCCTTAAAAATCTTTTGCTGAGGAAATTTTTTTATCAAGGCCAGTGAGAATAAAGCTTAAATATAAAGACCCAGATTTTTTTTTAAAAAAGGGAAAAAAAAGCTTTTTCCTTGTTCAGAGTAGGGCTGTGATACAAGTAAGGATAATGAGTCTGTGTGTTGAAGAGGCACTGAATCTGTATTACTCTGACAAGAATCTACAGTTTCCTTGTGATTTATGACCATTTAATATACTGAAATGTCTATTGTGCTTGAGTGTTTGATTTAGTGCAGAAAAACACATGGATTTGATGCAAAATGCAAATAATATTGGGAACTTCTCATCAAAACTGAACTCCTGCAAGCTTAAAATATTCTGAGTATTTGGAGTTATTTTTGCTTCATTCTTTGGTTTTATTCAAGAGGATCAGTTAAAACTATTGTATATGTGTCTTGCTGTGCTTAAGTGAGATGTGTGCCTACATTAATTACATTAGGTTGTTGTTTTGTTTACATTTGCTGTACACTGCATGCATATCCTCGCTGATGATGAGTTAAAAAACGAGCAACGTGAAGAACTGTCCCAGTTTCAGGCCGTCGGTAAGGTTCGTGTTTGGGTAGTGGTGATACTGTGCTACTGGGCCTCCAAATGGTACATTACACAACATGGCCAGATGTGCAGGTTTGGAGGGCACGTGAGTCTTAATGAGACATTCAGAACTTCTTTTCTTCACGGAGTGAGACATTAGGAAGGAAGAATATTGACTCTTGTGTTAGCAGCTGGACATTTTTTTAATGTGTCACACTTACTGAATGTGACAGTGTGTCACTATGTTTATTATTACATAGCGTTAGTGGGAAATTTCTTCTGGCATGGAATCAGTACGTGTGTGTGTATAGAGCCCTGCATTTGAACTTATATAATATGTGGTGTATATTATGTCACATTTTATCTGCGTTGTTGAAGTGATGCCTTCTAAAAAAATAAGGAAAACCTCTAGTTTGGCCATTACATGTTTAATTGTCTCAGTTATCCGCATATTTGTGAGTGAATTGCTATATTATTCCGTGTACAATGATATAAAACAGCCAAAAGCATTGGCAGCTTTCTAAAAAAATATTCTTAAATAATAATCTTTTCTGAGAACTACCTATAAAAAATACCATTTCAGAATCAATTTCTAAGATTATATCAACATCAGAACTAGAAGCTGATTAAAAATATAGATATTAAAGATATAGTTAAAGATATAGTTGATTTAATTCTCCTTACCTGTTTATTTTTTGTATTAGGGTTGGGTGTATATAACTGCAGCGTAACCCTTTTGATTTGTTAGTTGATATATTTGGTTTTTTTATAATTTATTTTCTTGTGACATAAAGTAAAAATAAAGCTAAATGGAATTGCTTTTTTGATGAATGCTCTATTCAGTATGGCAAAATAATTTATTCCGTACATCGGCAGTTCCGGCACAACCTGAATCATGTGTTCCTGTGTCACGTCAGTCCAAGTCTCTGTCTCCTCTTGTCAGGTACAATTACAAAAAGTAGTGCAGGAGCTAGATTGTTTGAATACAAACTATTCTTAGGAAGCCTCTAAAGTCAGGCACATCACTTGCACAGATTGCCCCACGGAGGTCTAGACCTTTAAAACTTTACTTACTTTAGACGTCTGCAGCCCTAGGTTTGAGCAGATGGGTGTCTTTGGCTTAGAGGTTTTTTGGGGTTAGGTAGAGAATTTAGTAGTAGTGCACAAGTGAAAAAAGTGCTCTTCTACTTTTCTTCTCTTTACCCACACGTCCTGGAGTTAGATGGCCTCCCTGAGCCTAGTTTAACCAGACATTTCTTCCTGTTACAGGAAGCTCTGTTGTCACCAGGTGCTTATTCACAGGAGATTGTCTGATCTATTGTGTTTTCTCACTATCTTTACTTCACGATAGAAACCTCTTTGAGACAATGTTTGTATTGCTGGCACTATATCAACAAAACCGAAACCAATATTATTGAATTTAAAAAAAAATATTTTTATTAAAACCTCTTTTGGCTCTTAAAAAAGCTGCCTTCGGTATTTACGAGTTGCACTGTCAGTTTTGTGACTGAAAGTCGTGGACACAGGTATTTTTGTGGCTGGCTTTATTGCAGCCTTCCAGAAATTTTAGGAGGAAAATATTTAAATGACTCACACAAACAGTATTTACTAAGGTTTGCGGCACACAGTTTACTATAAATTGCACCAACTTTAACACAAAAAAAGGCCTGTCTTAGTTTTTTCGCCTTATGTGGTTGTGATAGTTGCCGGTGGGGATTTTGAAAGCGGAGATGTTATCAGAACTAGTGGGTAATTGGCGATTGTGGATGACTCAAAGCTGTGAGCACGGCGCCAAAAGTTTGGCTCTGTGCTGTAGCTCTTCACTGAGTTGAGAGCCGAGTCCCACATATTTCTGGTCTTCGGTAATACTGGTATTTTAATGTAGCAGAACTGAACTGAACTGAACTTGACGTGGGGTACGAGAAAAATCTCAATAAAAGATGCATATAGGATATGTCTTGCATCTTCACAGGCAGCCGGTTTGCAGCTTACCAAGTTACAATGAGCACATACGTTTTCATTTTTTTCAGGCTGTTAGTCACATTTCTATAAAAAGAGATCAGTACACATGTCTGTGTATTTTTTCTCAGCAGTGCGCACACGAAGAATAACTTTGTTGCAGTCTTTTTTTCTCCTATCCTTTATTTTTTTCCCCTTTTCTTTAGAGCTTCTCTTTAGATCTTGGAATTCAGTTGCCTCTCATTGACTGAAATGTCATGAAATGTCATGCTATTTCAAAACTTCTTACCTAAATCCCATGCAACAGGTCTGCCTGTTTTTGACTCACTAATTAGCACTACTCTCGGCCAATTGCTGATCACTATTGAAATGAACTGACTGTGTTCTTTTTCCGCACCCATCAACACATTTTTTTTAATTGCAATATCATGCTGATTTGTACCGCTTAGTACATTTGGGCCTCAGTGGCCTACATTAATATGATAAAATGGTGGCATTATTAATCATTCAATGAGCTTTACTTTAGCTAAACTTTTTAAATGTAAATTATCATCAGATTAGGGATAAATGCTAAGGTTAATGCACATATACTGGATTTTCAGCATTTACGCCAACACTAATTTCTAGGAATTAAGAAAATGATAAGTCAGTGTTTTTATCCATTTCTAGCACCATATTTAAAAAAAACTACTTTACTTACTTTGAATGCCTGCTTGACTCAGCACCACTTACTGCTCTGTGATGCACACTTTGCTGTCATGATTTGTCTGGCCGGACTCAAATGCAGGACTCAGGAATGAAAGTGCGGTGAGTTTATTTACAGTGGTGGTGTAGATATTGCTATATACAAAGTCTTTTTGAAGTGTCGGTTTAAGAGTCCAATATGTAAAAAATCTAATGGAAGGAAGGTTCTGTGAATCCAAATCCCAGATCCTTTGAGTCTCCCGAACAGAATCTCCTAACTTCGCCAAGTAACAAACACTCTCGGAACTCCGCTGGGCCGTCCTAAGCACCTAAAGAAGCACATTAGAGGTCTTCGGCCAGTTCACAGAGCCTTACAAAGAGACAAGATGAAGACTACCACAGATAGATAACAATCAGGTGAAGACTGAAGGGCAGGTCCCAGTTTTCTGTGTGAGAACAGCATTTTTATGACCAATAGCATCTTTTTCTGCATTGTGTTATATATTTCACGCAAGCAGCTAGTAATAACGGATAGCCACTATATCAATCAGACTTTAATGTGGAGGGCATCCATTACCATAATAGGCAAATAAATATATTGTATATTGTTGTAAATTAACAAATCAACGTTGAATGGCTTTTAGTTTTTAAGGTGTAATTTACAGTACGAGGGCAATTACAGTTAGGCGTTCCATCTGCTTCATTACTCTTCCCTTTGTGTACTAATACTGAGGGATGTGTTTGGACATGAGCTACAAGGCACAGCTATCATTGAAGGATGAAAGCGTTGTTATTGTGAAGAAATACACTATTTGATTACCATGTATATGAAAGACAAAGTACTGGCCTGTGATTTACTTCAAATCAGGAGGTAGGTGTGCATTCTGCAGAAGAGCTAAGTGCTCATACCCATCTGTGGAAACAAATGGAGCTAAACAAAACACATAGTGAGTACAGTAGAAGAGTGTGTGGCGTCTTTATTTGTAGAATAAAAGCTGAACTATTCATTCTGTGTGTCAGGAAAAAGAGAGACAAATTGAGAGATATACAAAAATGGAAAGAGTAAGAAATCTTTTTTCCCCCACTCTGTATTATCAGATTCTGGCAAGAAGAGCTCTGTGCTGAACTTTTGTTTGTCTTCAAATGGAAAATAATTTCAAAGGAAGGAAAAAGTGTCTTAGTTGTGTACATTTGTAAGCCTGGAGGGCATGTCAAGAGCATATGTGTCAAGTCCCGTTTCTCAGAGTCTCATTTTCCCCTTCAGGTGGATGTACAGTTATACAAATTTGTTTGCAGTATACAAAGTTTTGGAACTTTTTGTTTTCTTTTTTTGTTTCAGGACGCTCATTTTATCTTTAATGCACGTGTTGTGGTTGTATTATGTCAGCAGCACCATGGTTGACTATATGTTTTCACATTGAAGGAAAAAGCTAAATTGCAGTAAAAATTATAAGGAATGTGTAATAAACCTTTGTGGCTTTATTCAGGCCAAAGTGTAATATATATATGGCATGCGCCAGTGTTTAATCTTCTTAGCAATTCCACCTTCCTTTAGAAAATCCCTGTAATGGCTTTTCATGTGACTTGTAGCACTAATGAAAAATGCCATGTTAACTAACCGGTAAATCTTTAAGTGAGAAGACGGTGTGCCACCACTCCCTAAACCGTGTTTGATAGAAGTAGAAGTAATGATGTTCCTTTTTAGTTTAAGACATAGAAAAGACAGGGGGAAGGATTAAAAAGGGAGCAAAGAGACAAACTGGAACAAAGGCCAGCAGGGGAATGGAGGCAGCCATACTCGGTTATGGTAGAAGCAGCCATTCCTAGAGGGAGTAAACCTTAAGTTTCTTCTTTTGCCTCTGACTTCATTTGTTACCCTTGGCAGCTCGAATAGAGATGACATAACCACCTCAGTGTTCAATAAATCAATGTAGATATTTGCCTTTTAAGTTTGCATGCGTGACCCGAAGCTTTCTGTTCTCTCCACAGGGAGTAAGAGGACGTGTATGTTGCCTCTTGCTGTAGTTTCTCCACCACTACCATGAGCTGGAGTTTTCTGACTCGCCTGCTGGAAGAAATCCACAACCATTCTACATTTGTGGGCAAGATCTGGCTTACTGTCCTCATTGTTTTCCGCATTGTGCTAACAGCCGTAGGAGGAGAGTCCATCTACTACGATGAACAAAGCAAGTTTGTCTGCAACTCAGCCCAGCCAGGCTGTGAGAACGTATGCTACGACGCCTTCGCTCCACTCTCACACGTCCGCTTCTGGGTCTTTCAGATTATCCTGGTGGCCACCCCTTCGCTCATGTACTTGGGCTACGCTGTCAACAAAATTGCTCGGGCAGAGGAGAAGGCAGAAAGTGGGGGAGTGAATGGATTTTCCCAGAAGAAACCCAAGAAGCACTATCTTGCAGGCAGAAAGCAGCACAGGGGCATTGAAGAGGCTGAGGATGACCACGAGGAAGACCCCATGATCTATGAAGTGGCGGAGGTGGAGAGCGACGATGGTGAAGCAGAAAAGGGAGGGAGCTGTGATAGAAAAGTAAAAGCCAAAGTGCGCCACGATGGGCGTCATCGTATCAGAGAGGATGGATTGATGCGCCTTTACGTCTTCCAACTCCTGTTGCGCTCCTTGCTGGAGGTTGCTTTCCTCTGTGGTCAGTACGCCCTCTATGGTTTTTCCGTTCCTGCCACCTACGTATGCAAAGACCAGCCCTGTCCTCATAAGGTGGACTGCTTTGTGTCGCGGCCAACTGAGAAGACAATCTTTCTCCTCATCATGTACACAGTCTCCCTGCTCTGTTTAGCACTCAATATATGGGAGATGCTTCACCTGGGCATAGGTACCATGTATGAGATAATACACTCCCGCAAGATGGAGCTCCCCAATGAGGAGCTGTACGGGCTGGCAAGAGGACAAGGCGCTCTTAACGAGGCAAGATTGAGTGAGGAAGACTACAGCTCTTACCCATTTTCTTGGAATGCACCAGCGCCTCCACCTGGGTACAACATTGCCGTCAAACCTCCTCTAGTAGGTACAGGGAACCACAACCAACCACTACCCATCACTGATCTCACTAATGCCAAGCTGGCATGTCGGCAGAATCACGTGAACACTCCCCAAGAGGAGTTTCAACAGTACGGCATTAATGATGAAAACCAGTGCAGAGCTGGGAAGGGAGATGCACCCAGGGCTGTTCATAAGGACAGCGGTAGACCTCAGAAAATCCTGGAGGGTGATAATCAGACCTACATCCAGCTGCAGAGCCACACTAACAACCGCAGCAAGCCCCACCGTGAACGTAAACACCGGCAGACCAACAGGCACGCCTCCAGCAGGGCAGACACAGACAGAGGCAGCAGCGGCACCAGCAGTAGCAGCAAATATGGAGTCATAAAGGGTTCAGAGTGGATTTGAAACACGACTATATAAAACAGCGTAGCTATTTAGCTCAGTTCAGTAAAGAAGCTTTGTATAGCAGGGAAATAGAGTGGGTAAAAGTATCAGTAATAATATCTCGAATACCTTTTGCTCTAAGATTCTGGTGCCATGTTTTTATTTACCTTGATTAAGCAGAGACTTTAATGCTGCAATTGAAAGTGCCTTACTTAAACAATCTAAAAGCAGCTTCATTCAAACTCAGCAACCCTTTATGTAACAGAATTAAAGTTTTTGTTTCATTGCCCTTCACAGTTAAGTCTTAGTCTTAGTTCCTCCTACGCCGAGCGGCGCATCGGGCAGCTAACGATCTCCATCGTCGTCAGTCAGCGGCGACTGCTTCAGCTTCGTCCCAGGCGATGTCGACGGTTCTCAGATCATTCATAAACGTTCGACGTCATGTGATCTTTAGTCGTCCTTTCTTTCGCTTGCACGAGCGTGGGAACAATGTAATGGCGATCTTGGCTGGGCGATAAGGGGGTAGACGTAAAATATGGCCCGCAAAGCGGAAGCGCATTTCTGTAACAACATCGGCTAAAGGGCATCGAGTGATTGCCTTTGTTGAGCGCCAGGTTTCGCTAACGTATAGTGCAGTCGGAATGGCGATAGAGTTCAATAGTCTGATCTTGATCCTAACATTCAGGGAGGTCGAGTTCCAAATAGGTTGGAGACGTCGGAGGACACCGGCCGCCTTCCCTACTCTGACGTCGACATCTCAATCAGAGATCCCGTCATTCGAGATTATGCTGCCCAGATACGTGAAGCTCTCCACCTCTTCAGCACGTTGTTGGTTGATCATGACGGGAACGCGGGCACGTGCGTAGCCAACTCGGAGTACCTTTGTCTTCTTGGCGCTGATTCTTAATCTGACTTTCGTCGCCTCCCTCTGCAGACTCTTGGAGGTCTTCCTGAGTCGAGCCCACAGTTAAAGATTTGAATCATTTTGTTCATGAATATTCAAAATTGTTCTTCTTTTTCAGTTTCTTTTTGATGTAGATCGTTTTCCCACGAGCATCAAAAAGGCTGTTTTCAGATATGTACTGCAGCCCTAAACCATATGAATCATTAGATATTGTCTTTAAACCTTCCAGTTCTCTAGTACAAAATGCATGACGTTTAATTGTGCTAAATCAAGAATAGAGAAGCTAATATTCTACTGAGTTCACAGCTAATGAGTGGTCATCCTGTTTCCTGGCTCCTGCACGCTATAGTCAGGCAGTGCCCTCCTCACGACCACAGGGAGTATTTCCGGTAGTCTAAATGCAGCTGACTGGAATGTCCTGCTGTCTGCTGTATGTGAGTTAAAACAACAATGTCCTGGTCTAATTCTGCTGATTTTTTTTTAGAAGTTGTGTTTGAAAACAGCTAACAAAAAAATAAGTGACATTGTGTTTCAGCTGGTAATTTCACCATATTTTCTTTCGGTAATTTAAAAGCATTCCCACTATTTTTTGAGAAAGAAAAGAGAAGTTTTCATTATTGTTTCGAGAGGCAAACTTAAAAAAAAAGAAAAAAAGTCATATATTATAGTACAGGTATGACCTTTTTTTTTAAAACATGTTCTATTTTCTCAACCATTCATCCATAAAAAAGAAAGAGTGTATCAAGCCTTTTATATGTTTCATTCTTTTCTTTCTTTCTTTCTTTCTTTCTTTCTTTCTTTCTTTCTTTCTTTTATCAATCTTTTACTTTGATCTCCATATTTTCAGTCTGAAATGCCATTTGTCATTTGTTGTTACTGTGTTTAGTTTTGTTAAAAAATATTTTTAGGAACAAAAAGTGCATGTTTTGAATAAAGAGTTTGTATTTGTCTCATAATCTTTGTCTTGTTTTCAATGATTTGATTGTCAGGCTAGAATGAAAAGTATATTTTGAGCATGTGGGTAATTTACACTGGTAGTCAGCTTACGCTTACATTGCCCTCTGCTGGGCACAAAGAGGGAATAATATAATAGTTCTATGTCTCTTTCAGTGGGATTTCTGTAGATAAAACTTACCAAAAGTTATCTGTGTCTATATTTTAAATCTGCCATATATTGGCAGTTTTATTGAAAGAAAAGCTCATCACCGAGAAACCTTATATATTTTGTGGTCAAATATTTAGTTTATCGCTCCTGCTTTAAACTAACATGGTAAGTAAAATTTAACCTAGTCAAAAATGAATCTTGGGGACTTTCTCTAGAATTGTGTTTGACCCGCTGAATTAAACGTATAGGGAGGGTAAAATTAAACATTGCTGATAATCAGTTGCAATACGTGTCAGCTGAAGCATCAACTAAACAGCTAAGATGGTTTTTATTGTCAATGAGTTTTTATTTTCTGCTTTCTTGAATTTCATAACTTGTTTGTCTTATTTTGCTTTTCAAAGGGCAAAATGTTGATAACCAGGGAGCTTTTGTGTTGGGTTCAGGATACTGTCGGAACCAGTGACCGTAAGAACCTTACCAATAACTCATAATATATTTAATATATATGTTAAAAGGTATATTTAAAAATGAAAGCCAGGGCTCACGTTTGAGACAACAGGTTATGTGGAGGGCAGCGTCAGGAGCAAACAGTCTTTTCTTTTTTGACGTCAGTGCTAAATTTACAATGGGAAGGCGTTTCAACTTTTGATTTCACACTGATTGAAAAGCACCTGAAGGCAGCGTCAGACCGGATGTTACGCCGAACTTCATGTCCGCACGTCCTCCAGTGTTTTTGAAAAAGCGGCGGTTACAGCTTTGCCAGCTTGTTGACGAAGCGATAGCAGCTATTTTTTTTTAATCGCTTCTCTTCAGCACAGGAACAAAAGACAAGTAAGCCGTGTTTCTTTTCTTTTTTTGTCACAAAGAGGCAGAAGATGGGTTAAATTTAGCCGACAGTGAATGGTTTCTGTCTGTTGTTAGAGAAAGCTAACCTCGCTGAAGTCGGCTAAAGCTAACTAGCAGAGTGGCTAGGCTGAAACTTAAACTGCGCAGTTGCGTTTTGGTGATAATCTTACGTGACCGAAATTCAATTTGCTGCACTTTAAACATTGTTTTGTAAACATATTTACTAGAAAGCCAATTAATACGCTTGCCGTTTATGTAACTTAAAAGCTTATTTGGAGCTTGACAGATGTTCCTTTTATTTTTGTAGGGTCCTGGTGCTTGTGACAGCCTTTACTGCACCAGGATCATGCAACCGCAGCAGTATTCAAAAGAGCGTGGATATGGGCTTCTGGGGAAGCTGTGTCTTGGGGCGAAAAAGCTGGAGGGAAAGACCTTCTATCTGGACAATGTGAAGAAACAGCCAACAGTCCTGCTTTTGGAATCCATATCTCTTTTTGGAGGGGTAAGCATGTGTTAAGGTAGCCTGCCAGTGGAACCTTTTTTACAGGCGCTGAGAAGGCTGTTGTTTAAAGGCTTTCGCATTGTATTTAAAATATATCTACAAAAGTGTCTGTAAGAAGTCAACCGTACCTACAGTTTGTGCTAGAGAAAATGTGTTTTTGACATAGATGACACGAGCACCAATCTTGAGTCTTTTAAACCTTTTGAATCATGGATTTAGTCTTGAATTCTGAACGCATACAACCCTAATAACGAATATATTGATCGTCCTCACTGACCTGATCTTTTCTTTTGTATGTTATCGGCTGTACTCGTGTGTTTTCTTTAGAAAACAAAGTATTCTTACTGTTGATAAACACTTGATAAGTTCAAATGACCAGTGAACACTTACAGTACATCCACTGGACTGAAGTTAGATTTTGCATTCAGCAGAAACTCACATGGATATTGTTTAAATTTTTATTAATATTTTTTTTCTTTTGAAGAGGGTTGAGAGTTTTCTACACAAGGATGTAAACTTTGTTGTGACTGGAAACAAAGAAGGCCTGGAGAAGAGTATTGTTTCCAAGGGTGGGGCAAGCCAATCAGCACAACAACTCATTAAGCAGCGCGATAACGGCCTCATCAACGATAAGCAGCGACCTGGAACTCCCAGGCCAGTGGTACTGTAGCTCCTTTTATCACTTTCTGTCAGGCTTTTGATTCGTTATCAAATACCACAAATGTATTTTGGCAGATGTTTAACTGCCCATTACTGCCCTGAAACCTGGAAAGCTACTCTCAAAAGATTAATCTTTTTAGTTTATCTTGTGTTAATCACAAACTCGTTAGGCATTGGTGTAAGTTGAAATGAACTATACTGTATAACTGCACTGCGTTTGTGTCTATAGGCTTGCGGCAGTCGAGGGAAAGTGCTGCTTGAAAAAGCCATTCGCAACAACGTAAGTCAATGAAGACAAAATTCTCTTTATAGTTACTGGTGATGTATTTTAATATCTTAATTCTTCACTGTTTTCTTTCTGATGGATCTGCCTTGTAGGAACGACTGCAGGGAAGCAGTGTTTTGTCCAGTGCTCGATCATGGGGAGTCAAGATTTTGCATGTGGATGGTATCCTTTTGACTAAATTTAGTGGAATTTCACAACAAACCATGATTAACATGCAGTGAGCCTATGCTCACAGCAGATGGCATTGTGTGATTGCTCATGTTTTCTTGTATACTGCTATTTTAATACAGCTTTTAATTGAAGCTGTCTGCTGTGTACCAGTTTGTGGTTATTTATCATGTCCAAGGAACAATCAGGAACTTGGCAAAGCGCTACAAAAAGTCCAGACTGTTCCTAAAGTGGCTGGACTTGAACTGTTGTGCTATTTTCTGTACTAAAAAGTATCTTTTTAGGAGAGATCTCTACAGTGTCCTTTGTTTTAAACTCAGTGCCCAGATTAAAAACCATCATTTATGTTTTGCACATTGAAAGTTGTTCCTTAACGTGTTATCAGATGTCCTCCGTTATCTGAAACATTTGACTCGAGAGAGCTTCAGTTCTAAACACAAGAGGGCAGAGGTAAGGTGTTCGAGCTGTTTATCTTTTCACATCATTTGACAGATTTCCTGTTGTAGCAGGTTTTAGATTTTAAGCTGGAAAACGGTAATGATAGCGAGCAAAAACATGATGAAGACCAACTAAAACTGAATGAAGTAAAAGATGTGTGATGATATTGGTTTCGTATTGATTACTTTTATTTTTACAGCAGAAGACTGGCACTAAACATCAAGGTTTTCCTGCTGTCAAGGGTAAGTCTTTGGTTATGTTTTGATTCCATTTCCTCACAACATTTTTACTTTGGATAATTTATTTGTCCTTTCCTTCTCAAATCTGCTGTCAACAGCTTTGGCTTTGAGATCCCCGTATCTTAAAATTGAGGATTTGAGCAGGTGAGTTCCCTCTTTTGTGGAGTTCAGTTTATATTTAACGAAGAGAAAGTTTATCTCTTTCCTTTAGAAATCAGTCAAACCTTGTTTTAGAATAGCTTAAAATAACAAGATAAACCGATCCTTTAAGTTAATCTTTTTTTTTTTTCCAAATTAAATCATAGTCGGTAAGGACAGACAAGTTAGAATTTAGCAAGGCAAAGGAAGAAGGTTTTTCTTTTCCCCCCCAAGGCTTGCAAAGCCTCATTTAATGGTTCAGTGTCAGATTCAAGCCTCTTTTGCAGGTTAAGCTTAATGACAGTGAAGCAGCAGTGGGGGGCAGTGATCTATCCCATTGTTTCTGCCTGTCTTGCCCCACTGGGTGCTGGTTCTGGAGGTGTGTATTTCAGCTCAGGTTAATTTCTTAATTGAAATTGTTAAGTCTCATCATGTAATGTGACGATCTCCCCTCCCACTGAGGCAGCTCCCCAGGAGGCCAGAGCTCAACTGGATACGATTTCTATTTGATGAGGCTTTGCAAGCTCCACTGCCCCTTCCTGCAGGGGATCTCTGTGTGCTAACAGGGCCCATCATTTGCGCTCTCATTTCAGTTAATTGATGTCACCTGGCTAATGTGTATGGGCCATTGCTATGACACTGAACCCATGGCATCTGGACTGCTAGATACAGTCGATCTCAAATAAAATTTTTAAAAGTTGTTAAAATATCTTCAGAATGCTTCAGCTATATAATTACTGTATTACTGAGTCAACCTTCAGATTCTTAGTATTGTAATGTTGAAACATTGATACAGACATTTTTATTTGTTTTTTCATTTTATCTATTGTTCCTCCCTCTATTATTTTGCCATGTAAACAGGAAATACAAGCCTTTGCACATGCAGTCTATGACCTTCCCAGATCTGTACTACGCTGGGCGATTCAGTCCCTTTGAATGTCCTCCTCCTCCTCGGTTTGAAAAGAAGACAGAGATGGAGGAAACTAAAACAAGGTTTGTTCACATGTGGTGTTTGAATAATACTGATTATTATATATCTTACAAACTGCTTAAATTTATGATTATTTTTCATTTTTGAATAAATGGTTGAAATAAAATGAAACGGTGGAAATGAATTGTATTCCATGTGAAAAGTGTTTTATTCTGTAAAAAGTATTTTGAGGATTCATAATATTTGTATTTCTCTTAATTAGGATCAAGAAAGTTGAAAGTGACATTCAAGACAAATCCCAAAGTAAATCCCCACTCAGTTGTAACCCTTCACCTTGGCGACCACGCAAAAAGGACACTTCTTACTGTGAATGCTGCCAACAACCATTCACAAATCTGGAAGAGGTAGGATTTTTTTTTTCTTTAAATCAAACATGAGTTGGTTTCTTTGGGTGATTTTTGTTAATGTTCATCATGTGGGGTTTGTTTTGGGGTTTTTTTTGTCCTTGAAGCACTTGCAGTCTGATCAGCACCGCACATTTGTGCTGGATCCTTCGAATTACAGCTTGGTGGATCAGCTTGTGGTTGAAATGCTTCCAGAATTTGATCCCAATCCACCCCAGCAAGAAGAACTGAGCAGGTCAGCTTGGATTATGATATATTTTGCTATAGATTATATATATTTTGTTTTCTGTTTTCAACTTATCATCTGTGTCCTCCTCTAGACCTCCAACTCCTCTGCCTATCCATGATGTCTGTGAACTGGAGCCTCTTTCTGATGCTGAGATGGAGCATGCTGTTCAGGCCCTGCGGAGACGAGGTTCATCATTAAATACTCACCTTTCCAGCCCTACCAGAGGTCTTCTTTCCTGTCCAGGCCCTCCATCACCAGGAGTTCAGTTTACTGTCCCAAATCCGGGCACTCAGCCTGCTGACGCTCAGTCTTTCAGTCATGTGACACACTGCCAGCTGCCTGATATGCATCCTCAGGCTTTGAGCCCAGTCATGCCTGTATTAAAACCTGAAGTAGAAGCCCAGGACTCAGTCAATCAACTGCCTGAAATTCAGCGTCTCTCTCCGTGTCCCCTCTCTGACCCTTTCTCCCTGCCTCCAGTCCTCAGCCCCCAAGTCCCCTATTCCTACATTATAAATCCTCGAAGTCCTTACTCAGACCCCCCTGTCCTCAGTCCTCAACCATACATCACAGAGGAGCCTGTGGAAGGACAAACTGAGGATGGTGTGTTTACATTTGTCTCAGCCCTCACAGATGTTCTCTCCACCCCACCACTTACCTCTGGGGCTGTGACCAATGCAGGAGGAGCAAAAGCAGACAGTCTTGTTAAGTTCGCTGGACTTGTGTGTTCTAACAGAGATTTGGAATGCACCACGCGATCTTCGGGTAGATCTCGTTCCCTTCCTCGTCAGTCAGGAATCGCAGTAAACCCCAAAAAGCGCTGTCGATCTGCCAGCCCTGAAAGTAGCCACAGTAAAAGGACGAGGACAGCAAAGACTGGAAACAGTGATAGCTGGACGGGACAAAATATTAAACCAGCAAAACCACAAAATGACAATACAGCAAAGACTGAACGCGCTTTATTCTTGGACAAGCTCCATTATGAAATTTCTCAGTCTTGTCTCAGTTCAACTGTTTCTTCAATATTTACTACTTTGGATATGTTTGGTTTAAAACAGACTTGTAATACGTTTTGTTTTCCGACTGCACAGAATTTTACTCGATCCTCAGTCAAAATTGACCCGGCTGCCACTCAACCAGTCAACTTCCACACTGATAATTGTCACAGTGGGTTTTCTAGTCAAGAATCTCAGCGTTCATTATCTCACTCTACCTCAGTCTGTATCGAGCCAGGCCTTATCCCAGACCTGGCAAAGCTCTCTCCATCGTCCTCAGAGTCAGACTGGGACTGTGACCTGCTGTCACAACTGGGCCCGACCTCAGCTACACCTCTGATATCCACCGAGCAGAACTGTGAGCTCGACAAAGAACTACTCCACAGGCCGTGTCCCTGGATGCACGACACCAGCTATGAGTCACACCTGCATACTGTCCTTAAGCCATCAACCCCATCCGCCTCACTGTGTGGGGAAGAAAGGGACCCTTTTAGCAGGACTGTGCCACAGATTGTAGAGGTTCAGCACTGACAGCTAATTTCTTGACTTTTTTTTTTTTTTGTGAAAGCTGGGAAGCACAAAAGCCCTTTGTACACTGAAATAATATTTAAAATTAGGGCTTTAATTTTAGATTTAATTGTCTTCTGTATTAGATGCTGATCAATTAATCCTGCATCTTTCCAAGAATTCGAATCCTGCTGATGATCATGTTCCTCTTGAACCCTCATTGTGCACAGTCCCCCTAATAGTATTGTGTGTTGTGCTGACTCCTGTCGCTCAGCCAGCTCTGTTCGGGAACTCGTGGCGATACTGAGAATTTAATGAGGCCTTTCTGAAAGGGGGCATTATTCAATTACTGTAAGTGCTGCGCCTGGATCAAGTCCCACATATGCTGGTGTTGATGGTCAAACAGACCATCACAGGATGGAGGACTGACGAACTGTGAGCCAAACCACCTGATTAATGTCAATAAGCTCTTCCCACATTTTCAAAGGTGGGCCAGAGGACTGGCTTTGTCAAGGAGAAGCAAGTTAGGTTTATTAAATATACAGTATGAGGTCATCTACCAATAAATACCATTTTTGGACATTTTCGATATGATGAAATGGTCTATTAAGTCCAGAACTCACTGCTGCTTCTAAACATGAAAAAAGGTCACAATGTGACAAAGGGAAATGCCACATGATTATTGCATATGGAAGTCTGTCAGTTGTCTCTGGGAATGTGAATTGAAACCTTGTACAGTGTTTATAAATAAATGTTTTTATTCATAAATATCCCCCCTCTGTTTTAGAAAACGTTTTTTTTTTTTTTCAAGTGTGGTGAAGATTTTATAAATGCTGACTCTATGTAGAGCTTAATTAAGAAGTGAAGGATGAAGCAAGGGCAGCAGCAGGTCGATGTGTCCTGTTTGACTCATCAGACCAGCTGATATGAACAATATTTGATATGTTCTCATAATCCCCGTTTTTATTACCAGTAAATGCCCGGTTTTAGCCCAACCAAATGCAATAAAAACGATAAGTGAATTATATTATTGCGTATATATAATTCAAATATATTAATTTAAATAATTCTATCGGGATAATGGCTTTAATTGAATATTAATTATAAGAAAATGTATTTATTATTCTAATCGACAGGGCAAAGAAAATACACTTAGCTCATCTGCATTATAAATAATAAACCACTGTTTGAAATGCATTAGATGAATGGCATGCATTTGAAGTCCTTAAAATAATGTCTGAATCTGGAGTGTGATATCAGGTGTTTCCCCTCCGGCTCGTGGGCTCGAGTGTTGGATCCATTAAAGAGTCCCGTCACGCCCCACGTGCTGCTTGTTTCCTCGCGCAGCCTCACTCAGTAACGAGGCCGGCAGACAGGTGTGTGAAGCCGAGCAACTCAGGGCGACACGGACACACAAACACCATGTTACCCCAGCCTAGAGGAGGAGGAGCCCCTTCAAGGTGTTTGTAACTGGCCGCAGGCGGACAGGGAGTGAGAAATGCGGGCGTACAGTGTGAAGGCACCAAGCGGCTGTGTTTGTCTTCACTGTCAACAACAACAAGAGTCCTACTGCAGCTCCGCTCACGGCTGGTGTCGGTTCATTTAACGGCGCTGCACGGAGGAAATCACTGGGACTATGTGAGCATCATGCTCGCGGTGAGATGCCTGCTGTTCGCTGCAGTGTACGCACGGTACGCCGAGACAGGTAAGAGGCTCCCACGCTTCAAATACTCGAGATTTAATAAGTAGGGGCAACAAGAAGCTCGCTGCCAGTTGTTGATTCTTGTAAGTAAAACTCATAAATGACCCTTTCGCCCCGCCTGTGCGTGTCCTCTGCAGCTCTGAGGGGATGGGGGAGTCCGGAGGGAAGGCTGCCGCCCGCGGAGGAGGTCGTTCAGCCCAAGCGACTCCTGCAGCAGATCCACACTGAGGAGGAGCTCCTGCACAGCCGGCTGGACACCTGGGTCAAGAACCACCCAGCCGGTGAGCAGGTGAGCTTTGCCTGCCTTTGTTACCGCCTTTTTTTGTTTTTACACCTGTTGTCCAAACCATCAGAACTGAACACATCATTTATCGTCATTAGATTTCCATAAATATCGGTTTCTACATTTTTTCCCCACATTGAGATCAGATTAAGACAAGACTAACATCAAGTGTAGACCTTGTAGACCCCCCAACCAAGATGTTTTGTAACACTACCTTTAATCAAATATCCAGCAGAAACAGTTTCATCAGTGATGCAGAAAATCTTAAAAGTGTAGAGTAGAAAGTGTGTCTGTTAACTGCTCTTAGCAGACTGAAACCATTTTCATTCGAATTTTTCAGATTTGTAGTTATAGTTTTGCTGACGTGGGTCGTCTTCATGATATGTAACCAGGTTGTATTGATTTCAGATTAGTTTACTGTACATAAAGCTGGACACTGACGGTGTAAATCAACCTTTGCTCTTTGCAAAGAGAAAAGATGGAAACTGTGTAATAAATCTGCTCTCTGTCAAGCTTGTTTTTCCCTCTATGCCTTTTCTCCTGAAGTCATCTGTCTGTCACATTTACACCATTCTTTAACACCCCCCAACCCACACACACACAGACACACACACCAGGCCATAAAAAGGCAGATACAACTCATCCCACCCCTTCAACTTCAGCCTTTCGACCTCATCAGATTATATTTCACACCTCTACCTGTCCTCTTTTGTTACCTTTGCTATAAACGCTGTCAGTCAGCGGCTGGCAGGTCAGTGGATATGACACGGGTTTGACCTTGATGTGCCCCCTGTGGTCAGCGTGTTGTCTCGCGATCTCTTTCTGCTGATACCGGAGGTGCCCTTAGACTTGAATTTAGATATGAGATGCAGTCAGCAGGCTTAATTTTACACTGTGCTAGCTGTGGATTGCTGCACAGTGATTGTTTTATGTGATTATGCATAGTAAGGATTTAAAGTGGGCCTATTATTCCTGTTTCCAGCTCCATATTTTCAGTCTTGGGCTCTTCCAAAGTAGCTTTGCATGATTCCCAGTTCAAAATAATCTTTATTTATCTTATACCGGGCAACTGTGCAGCCCATTAGTTCATCAGCTGTCTGAATCTTGCAGGTGTAGCGCCACACTTTGAGCTGGTTGCCCTTCTCAAATAGAAGGTTTGAACACCAGGTGGATGGGGCTGCTATGTTTAGAGCAGTGTGAAGTCTGACCTTTTGTCTCCTACCTGCACACACATTGACGTGAGTATTTGAAGTTTTGGTCATATACACAGCATATAAAAACCGAAAACAAGGAAAAGCTTTGCAGGCTCCCCTTAATGTTGCTGTAAAGCTGTCCTCGGCTTTAAATTTGTAATTATGGACTGGAAAAAAGATTGGAGTCAGGGATTGCTCCCAAAGTTAACGCTGGCATTCAGATCAAGTGGCTGGTTTAAAACTTACAATAGAGTGGTTTTTAATTGTGGGTACAAAATATATCTACAATTGCTGTGTGATATTTCCTCTGCTTCCCTGCTGGCTACTGTCCTGCCAATAAAAGCCAAAAATAAGTCTTAAAAGTGCTGATCGCACTTGTGACCTGATACTCTGAGTTTGACTTTGGACAATGTGGGCCTTCCTAATAAAAAAACTCTTATTTGATCTGTGAGTCATAGCTCTGAAACCCAGTTCTCATATCCAGTGAAAATATGAGAATATTTTTAATGGGTAAAGCTCCACTTTAAGTAACAGTACACAGTCACGATAATGTCAGTTCTAAGGTTCTGCATATGAGGACATGATAAAAACAATCTAGTCCTTACCAGTTCTTAAAGCTTTTAGAATACAGCTTTAGGTCACGACACTAAGCCAAAATGGAGAAGCAGTGTGTGGAAAGACAAGGTGCACCCCACGATTCAGTGGCTGTAGAACCACCTTTAGATGCAATAACTTGAAGTAATAATTTTCTGTTTGACGATCAGTCTCTCACATCATTGTGGAGGAATTTTGGCCCAGCCTTTACCACCATCCATTGAAGTTCAGGCATTCATTTATGCACAGCTTTCTTAAGGTCGTGCTTGAGGTCTGGATCTCTGTAACATCTTCAGTGTTGGTCTCTTTCACCATTCCGTTTTAGATTTGTTGCTGTGCTTGGGGTCATTGTCATGTTGATGCAATTTCAGTCAAGTTTTAGCTGCCAGACTGATGGCCTCATATTTGACCCTAGAATATTTTGGTATACGGAGGAGTTCACGGTTGACTCATTGCCTCATGTCCAAGCTCAAATCATCACCCCTTCACCACTGGGCTTGATTCTTGGTATGTGGTGTTAGTGTTGATATGCTGTGTTTGGTTTTTGTGCATTACGGCCAAACATCTCCACTCTGGTTTAATCTCTCCAAAGGAGAGTCTTCCAGAAGTTTTTTGGTTTGTTCAGATGCAGCTATAAATAATAATACATAAATACACGTTATATGTTATATGTTTTGTAGTTCATCTGAGGTTGTATTTACTGAATTTTTAGACCTGCTAAATTATTTTTATTTTTTTCTTATGCCCTTGTAAGTAAAACCTTTTTAGCGTGACTGTATAATCTGGTGCAAGTACTGAGTTTTAAAAACTGTGGGTCCATTTGTATCTGTAGACAACAATGTAACGTGTGGAACTAAATTGCAGTGTGGCCTGAATTATGTGCAAAATTTAAATAAGAAAAATATAATAGTGAGAGTGCTAATGGAGCATTTGTATTGCTGCTCACAAGCCCTGTTGTGGTCTGTTATTGTACGGTATATGGACCCAGTGGAGGTTTAGATTGATACTAAGTGGTTTGCAGAGAGTGCAGGGTATTACTAATGAGACCTGCCTTGCCGCTGGCCAGTGAGTAGTGACGGGAGCTATACCACAGAACTCTCTTTTAATATGGATTGGGCTCACCAATCCAAGGTTAGACGGAGACAATGAGCCCCCAGCACAGACTTTTATCCAAAAGCCGCTGGGTGGATAAGATGTCTCTCCTCTGGGGAAACATTCCTAAAAAAGGATATTCGTATTGTAATTTTGCTGCTTATATTTCCTCTGCCACCTATAGGGTCTGCTGCCCGCTCTACTTAGAAGGATAATCCTTTTATTGTAAGCAAGTTTTAGTCTCTATCCAGGGTCTAACAAACAAGGTATCATCTTTCGTTTGAAATGTAAAGCCCTCCGAGGTGAATTTGTGAAACAGCAAAAAGTGTCTGCGTTAGATTTTTAACCATAATTTTACAGTTAAAAAGAAAAAAAATGCCCATACTGCACACTAAATTTGACATCAGCACACGTTACTAAAAGATCAGCAAATGCAGAGGTCAACTAATTAGTGGGTCAGATCCAATATTCGTCCAATTCTCCTAATTGGGTAGAATAATGTGAGCATGTGCTACATTGGCTCAGATGCTGCCACCGCTCTGTGGTCTTAAGAACGTTCCCTCAGAGCATCCAAAGGAGCACATTTGTGACTCGAGAGGCTCTCCTGAGCGAGCAGAGTCATGTTTACGAGAGCAATTAGATCCTTAAGGTCTTACCAACATTGCATTTTTAGCGCAGGATGGCAGCTTCAGTTTTCACAGACACACTGCTAATCAGCTAAGAAGAATTTAAACTGATTTGGGTTCTCATTAATTAAAAAAAAACAACAACAACTCTACAACACTAATGATGGTTAAAACTTCACATGGTGACTTGAAGTATACCTGATGTAATTATACAAAACAATTTTTTTTCAGAATAATGTGAGAATGACAGTGCCCACTGACGTAGTGATGAAACCACAGGGAAGATGGTTTCAGCATCTTTTAGCTTGACTTTTGTGTTTTGGTTAATTTCCCCTGCTTTCTTAGCCTCATTTTCAGTCGGCTCTTAAAAGTCAGACAAAGTTGGCAACTAAACGGTGAATAAATCAAGCCTTAATGGCTACAGAGACAAATGTTTTGCTGCGGGCTTGGTAAAAGCTGGATTTGCCCAAAGGGAGGGAGCATGTAATCTGTTCTGTTTGTCTGACTTGTCTGTTTGTTAGCAGTTTAGCATCCACAGTTTTCAAGATGTTATTTAAAAATTTTGTGTGACCGTAACTACAAAACAGCTGATTTAATTTTGTTGAAAACTGAGTCTAGGTCACACCAAATGTGAAAATTATTAAAAACTTATATCAAATATCCCAAAAAGATGATTCTGTTCATCTGGATGTAGCGTTTTCAGGGGGAGAAACCCACTGAAAAAATGTTTCGTCACTCATCCAAGTGACTTCTTCAGTCTCATCTGACTGCAGGTTTCCCCAACCTTAGAGTACATTTGCTTAATGACTGAAAATAGCAACACTGGCAAACAATGGTCTGTGAGATCAGTTTCTTGTTCATTAATATGCAAATTGTCATGAACATTGATTAACAACAACTCCTCAAAGAGCATTGATCAATGGCCATGAGTATTGTGGCCACTGTGTTAGAACATCACAGTGGCACTATAACAGACTGATGTTGTTACATTGTAATAAAACCAGGCTGACGTTAGCATGTTGTAGTAAAATCATCATAAAATATCAGTTTTAGTATGTTAGTATCTGTTGGTATAAAAGTAAATGGGGTGGGGGGAAGTGGTATACAGGACAGCACAAAATTTGTACAGAGTATTATGTGTGTATGTTGAGAGTGATGAAATGAAGATCAAATGTTTGCAGTGTTCCAGATTGTTTCTCTTTAAGGCACCAGAAATGAGAAATGATTTTTAATTCAGTTTTTAACCGCAGCCGTCATTTTCTTTACAATATTTATGCCTTCTACGGTGCTCACACACTTCTTCCTTCCTCCCTTTCATTCTCTCTCTTTTAGCCCATCCATTTGGCCCAGAGCAGCTTCTTGGTGAAAGCCTTTGGTACATCCTTCATACTCGACCTGGAGCTCAATCAGTAAGTCACCACACACCTGCGAAGCTTAAATCAGGTCCATTAAACATCAATTTAAGGTTGTTCACTGCAATTACTGATACAACTAGATTCAGACTCGCACATCATATTACACAAACTGGGTGCTGGCTAAACATTGATAAATAAAAGATAGTGTGGCCATATTCAGACCTAGTCAAGTAATACACTGACGTAAAGTGCCCTAATATTGTAGTGAGGTTTAAGTCACAACAAGTTACATCACACCCCTTTTAATACTTTTGTCTTATTTATGACACTGATTTTATTTATTTCTGAAAGGACCAGTAAGCAAAAGTCGAGACCCTTGTAAAGAGATTCATTACTTCAGTACTAGGTCCTTTTTTTTGTATTTCTATGACCCTGCAAGTACTTTTTGATGTTTTTGCTCCTAATATTTTTCCAATCTTTACATTCTAGCAATCTGCTGTCTACAGACTATGTCGAGCGTCACTACGAGGAAGACGGCCAGCTGTCGCAGAATATGGTAGGTTTACAGAAACAGTTTTAACACCATGGTAAATGTGTTTATAATTAATCTAATAATAATCATGGTTAACACCTGCCCTGGGGGAAAAAAAAACAAACAAAAAAAAACAGTCCAAGGACTTGGAGGTTGGGTTATTTGATGGCTCCAAATTGGCACTAAGTGTGAATGTGAACATGAGTCTTTTCTGTCTTTGTGTCGGCCATGTGACTGCCCAGTGTCAGCTTGGACTGACTTCAACCTACTGAAACCTAGGAAACTAACATCCTGCTAACAGTGGCTTTGACAGTGACCGCTCTCACATCAAACGATTGAGGCTGAAAATGATTTTTGTGGCTGTTTGTAGAAACATTAAAGTTCTCCATCCCAGTTTGGAGTAGTCCACCTGAATTAAACCAATCAGAATCAGTAACTGAGTGAAACATTATTTTTGTGTCCTGTCCAGAAATGCCTAAAAAGCATGTTTTTGAACATCTAGCAATAAGTAAATGACTGCAAAATATGTGCTAGCCCACATGTGTCGCTCCATAACAACTCTTTAGCTTATCAGGTCCACACATTATCCTGGACCTGTGGAAAGGTGTCCAAAAACACCTTGCTGGCTACAGCTGCACGAGCCCTGATGGTTAGATTGTTGACATGGCCCTCTCTGTCATGAATTATAAATTTGAGCAAAATGGCCTTTAATGAATCCAAGACGGGCAGACAGCTTGACTCTTGAAAGCCTCTGCGAGACTGTGTCTCTCTGTCTGTATCCTCTCTGCCAAAGAACCACCTGACCAATCGGTAGGTGGTTGCCATGGAAACCAGCAGACAGCAGCAGTACCAGTGTGGGCCTATTTTGTGTCATGAGGGGAATTCAAATCATGTGCATTTCCAGAAAGGACTAAATCAGATTTTACAGCCACCTTCTGCCCTGACCTTTGGATAATCCGGGCACAGACATTAAATTTGAAGATTATTTCAGCGGGTTAAAATCAAAGAAATAAAAAGGCCAAATAATTAAATAGTGTAGGAAGGAGGCATAAAGATTTATCAGTGGTCTCAATATGAAACACTGTTCACCAATCAAAATGAAGTAAGTTCATTAAATTAACCAAACAGGCAGACCAATGTCTCTCTTACTTTGATGTCATTTATCAGCTGTTAAATGACTCAGTGTTTGTTTTTTCGCTTTTAAGATTCAATTTATAATTTTGATTTTGACTTTATTAATATTATTATTTTTAATAACTGAGTTTTACTAATGTTGCTGACCCCAAAGATACAAAGTCTGACTGACCCTTCATGTTTAGAAAGCATACTTTTTACCATTTTTTCCCCCCTACCAACTATGTTAAAATTAAAGTTCTTATAATAATAAGCCAATCTGAGCAGTGAATGAGAGAAATGGAGTTGAATAATTACTGCACTAATTTGATTAATAGTGGCCCAGTAATAGATCCCTGGGGAACACCGTGAGATAATCACATTAGAATAGCAGTGTTTGAATGTTGTGCTATTTTAATCCAGAAATACACTTTGATTAAAAACAGGTTTAATGCCATTTATTGTTATTCAAAAGCCTATAAAAGAATTATGAATATGGTAAAAAATGTATTAGTTATTTTTTAAAATATTTTTTTCTTATTTTGTCTAGCAGCTCCACCATTTTTTTGGTGCCTTTTTATAAATTATAATACGTAAGGCAGGATGATGATGATGATGATGATTATTATTATTATTATTATTATTATTAGTCTGGTCTGTAGTTAATAAATGCAGTTGAAGTGAAATTTAAATGTAGAAAAAAAACTTCTAAAATGTGAATTTAATTAGTACTGTGGTCAGTTTAATTTATTCATGAGATTTCTATGTCTTAACTGCTTCACGCTACATAAATACTTAGAAAATGTGTAAGTTAATAGAAAGCAAATGCCTACAAACACTCATGAAGAAATGACACCGAATTCATTAATTGCTTTTAGGTATATTTCTTTGCCTGCAAGCAGCACTAAGAACGTTCATGCAGGTCCCTCCTCTTTCCATCTGCTCTATACTGATTTATTTCGTTTTACAGGGAAGCCAGTAAATGGCCTGCCTTTGTGTTTCACCTTTTTCTCATTGGCCCCTGTGGATCCTGGTTATTCCGCTGAGCTGGTGACTGTCTCATTCAGATGTAATCTCAGTGACACACAGCTAACAGAGAAATTAAATTATGAATAACGATTGTTGGAATTGATATGAGCTGCATTTTTGAGTTCTAACATTGCAGGCAGATTTTTTTTTAATGAAACTTATTATCAACCATTACAAAAGGTATTTTTTTCCTTGTGTTGAGTTAATGTGTTCACCTGAAAACAAATGGGTTGTCAATGGGAAATTTCATTTAACTTCACTCTGATATGTGCTGTTTTACTCTAATTGTCGTAATGAAACAGTGATATAATTGCCAGACTGATTAATGCACAACGGGTTACGACAGACTATCAGCTAGCAACACTGCATGTGAAATGAACCCTGAAGACTGATGAATTAGCTTCTCTCAAACACAGAGAGAAATGGGGAGTCTTTTAGGTTGATTTGCATTCCTCCTTCTTTAGTCTGTTAATGTTTCTCCTAATACTGTAAAATTGTCTCTTCTTGCCAGCAGCAGATGCTTATTGCATCTGGAGGAAATAGTTTTTCCTCATGATTCTAAATACTCTTAAACGTAATGCTTCTGTTCTTTCCAGTCCTCTTTTTCACTTTACATTAGTACCTGTTATTTCATACCCCGCCACCCACCCACTGCTCTCAGACTCTGAACAATGCTGAGTCCAGACATCAAGCACTCCAGCTTTTCTAATTCTGTTACAGCTGATTGTGTCAAGTTCAGTTCGGTTGTTTCTGCAGGACATGACTGTCTCAATTTGTGAGTGCAAGCAGTTTTTTTTCTTTTCTTTTTTCATTCATACAATTACTCGGTTTTAATGTCATACTTCACTTGTCGCTGTTCTTCCAGCACTAATGAAATTTCAGCATGGTTTAAATGGAAGAGTGAGTGGACATCAAGTGAAGTGCAACTCTGAAAAGCATACTCAGTCCCTGACAGTCAGTGTGTGCATGCTGTGTCAGGCAATTTGATTTCCTCCATTTAGTCTCGTAATCCTACCTTTTATTTATTTATTAACTTGCTAAGTGCTGTGAGTTGCCCCACTATTCGGTATGAATGATGAATGTTCTTCTAGTCCTCGACAGAGTAGAACTGGTGCTGCATGTAAATAAGCTTCATAAAAATACCGGGACGTACTCTAATGTCTGTAAGGAAGCACTATGTTTAATTTATTGTTGTTAGCTTTTAGCTGATCTCTGAAATTATATATCAGTGTAAAAGTTTAATGTTGATTTTCACAGCCTTAATTTTGGATATAAATCTATGTAGCAAGCTGCTGTTCCTTATTAGCCTATTATTGCCAGTGAAGTCGGCATTTCTCATGTTTCCTTTTAGCACCACCATGATGTTTACATGTGCGTGAAATGCCCAAGGTGCACTTAGTACCCATGCTATAGTATTATTTGGCCTCTTCATGCTGTTGGCTGTCAAATGAAAATGATTCAATGATTTTTATGGTGTTGTAAATAGGGGAGGAGTTGGGCCATAAATTTTCCCAGCAGGCCACATGAGGAACTGTGGCTGTTGTAAAGGCCCTCTCTAATAAGCTGGATTCAATTCTGCTGAATATTAATATTAATTATTTGCCTTTTTTAAGCTTATTGGTGCAGTCCCAGTCTTTTATGGGGCGGTTGTAGTGGTCTGCATGAGAAACTGGGACTGTTGTGGAGGGCTGCATCAATAATCGATAACCCTATTAAATGCATGTATTTGGACTGTGGGATGAACACTTCATGCAGTATAGTAAAACAATTGTAGTGGACCCACCTGTTCTCTGCTTTAAATTGTATTCATATATAGTGTTTCTATGCTTTTGTGAAGACATTGCTGAGATAGTTTAGTTACATTGATGCAGAACTTTTCTAAGCTAATTAATGTCTTTTCTGAATCCTTGAATAAATCGGGTCAAACACATCAGATTACAACTTTTTACATGGAGTCCTCATCTTAGTTTAATCACACATAACTGTTGGCCTTTAAGAGTTAGCAGTTTCCATTGCTTCTTTAGTTTAATTCAATCAGAATAAAATACCAGAACAGATTAAATGGCCCATGCCAGACAGCATTCTGCTCCCTCAGATATGAGAGAGCGAGCCTCATATGAAGCTCCTGTTTGGTGAGGGATAAAAGAGTCACGTGTGACTGACTTCAGACTGAATAATGATAATTTTTTTTTGTAGCTGACAGACAACCAGACTGACCATTAATTTGTCATCAACGGTAGCCCGACTGTGTGTGCAGATGTAGCTGTGAAGATTTAATCCATCTTCGAGAAGATCAGATGAAATGACCTTGCAGTGAAAGTAATACTCAGTGTCAGTTAAAATACATTACGCATACCTTTTGTCTTTGAAAAGTAACAAGGATGTCATATGTCTGAGAAATAACTTGTACATTGGACGCGACAGGATCTCTCTGTAAGCTTTCAGCTTTGAGCTGGAACTCAGAATAAAGGTTGGCCAAGCATAAAGAACAGCAGCTCCAAGTTGCCCCTTTTCTTTTTGATCTGTCGGCCGTGCTGGATGACAGCAGGCTCGGGTAGCAGACATGACTTATTGGGGTTCATTACAAACACCTGAAACTGACTCTCTCGCAGTCACACACATCAACACGCGCGGGCACACACCTGAGTTCCAAGTATTTGCAAACAAGACACCTAACTATAATTTCCATTGTCTATGTTAAAGCATCCATGATTATTATTAGTGAAGTTCTTTGTTCCTTCAACTTTTTTTAGCTCGCACATTTAAAAGCATCCACGTGCCTTTTGACTGACAGTAGCCAGTCTCCTCTCAGATTGTCGTAATCCGATCGTTCCTGTACTACGAGACGCAGATTACAAACACTACGTTCTAAATATGATCGTTCAGTTGGACCCTTTTTAGGCGGTTATGAATAGTCAGGTGGAGTTATCTGGCAGTGAGGTGTACAGGTTGCTCCTTCCAGTGGTTCTGCCAACTTGGCTATGGATTGAGACAGTCACTCATTATCAGAGCTAATTTTATCCTTTAATAGAGGGGCATACAAGCAGTTCATCAGCTTTTAGAAGCTTTTCTTTTTTTAAATTTTGTAGCTCTTGTAGCTTCTGTCTGTAGCTTTTTGGGGGATTTTTTTTCCAGATGAATCAAGAAAATTAAGTGGTGTCAGCTGACTGATAGATGGCGTGTAATGTATAGGTCTATCAGGCAGACTGTCTGGAGAAACACTTTAAAGTTGCATGTTTGAATATGTAGGATCCAGTGACCGAAAGTCAGGATATCTCTGCTTCTGTTGCGTTAATATGACCTAGGAAGTCCCTAATTTTATGAAAATGCATTAAGAAATTAGTGAAATTATTATCTTCAGCTTATTAAATCATTACATTTTTACAATGGAAAAAAAAGGTTCTTATGATTTTTAGGGTCAATTCAAAATAGATTTTTTTTTTTTAATAATTATTTTTAGCATTAAAAAATGTATACACATGATTTAAAATGACGAGTTCATTAATTATCTTTCCAGAGTTACATTTGAAAGACACCGCTTTTCTCCTCATTAAAATACACTCAGCTGTATACCCTGCTACTGTCCCTTCCTTTAAGCCAACTTTCTTCTCATTGGAGGCCCCTTGCAAACAGAAGGGTTGGAGGTGGGGCTGCTGTGCTCACAACCAGAGCACATGTCCAGGACATGTGCAGTCACTGATATTATACGGAGCCAAAATAGGAAAAAATACTGTTCATAGTTAAATTTGTCTCAAACAACTAGCATAACGGCTGGCTTAGCACAAAGTCAACCTAAAACTTAAATCATCAGTAATAAAAGCATGTTTTCACAGCGTAACCTTTGTTAAAACTTTTGCCTAATGTACTGAACAATATTCACTTCCATATTCATGGCGGCTATGGCTCAGGTGGTGCAGCGGGTTGTCTAACAATCGGAAGGTCAGCGAATTGATCCCCGGCTCCTCCGGTCTATGTGTCAAACTATCCTTGGGCAGGATACTGAACCCCGAGTTGCCCCTGATGCATCCATCAGAGAGTGAATGTGCACGTGAATGTGAGATAAAGTGCTTAAGCATTCATAGAAGCACTGTATGAATATATGGGTGCTTGGTGTGAATAAGACTTGTAATAGGAAGTGCTTTGAGTGCTTAAATTGAGTACAAAGGTGCTATATAAGTACCAGTCCATTTACCATTAGCAAAGTGCTAATACTCCTGAACGGAAGGACTTCATCATTTGGTGATCAACAAGATTAATTTGTTCTGGATAGGATCATTTGCAAGTCTTCTCGGTGGATTTTAATTCTCATTAGTTTGTACATTACAGCCACAAAATGACAGAAAAACATATCACTTTCTTTCTGTATTTTACACATTACAGTAACCTGTGAAGTGTAATGGATCCAGAGGCATGTGAACTAATACATCATTGACATTGTGCCTCTCTAATATGCCCACGTCAGGTGTCTGTGTGAGTGATGGATACAGTGTGAGTTTTTGTGTACTTCCCAACTGGTGGACCTGAGCAATTCCTTGTAAAACACACCTGTTCATTTTCAACTTAAATGGGTTAATCCTTGACTTTAATGAATTTTGTGCTTCAGAAAGCTGTAATTGTTGCTATCTTCCAGTGAATTAGGAAATTCTGATGCATACCCACTCACTCACACTCTGTTATGCACACAGCCTTTCCCTTGCTGAAACTCTACTCAGCCATAGCTGCTGCAGCAGGTGTAGGTTTTCCCAGACACCAAATCATACAGTAGTCACTGATCTCCTTCAGACGACCCTCCTGGTTGATCATAGGCCTCACGCTGACAGAAAATACCTACCTGTGTACATATGGGCCAAAAGATCAATAGCATTGAGGGCTTTGCAGACAGTGTTGGTTTCATTTTCTGAAATTTGACATGTACATGTTACTGGATGATGACAGTATCGGTGTCTCACTGTTACCTCATGTTTGGTTTCAGGGAGGGGAGCACTGCTTCTACCACGGGCGAATACGGGGGGTGCTGGGGTCCTGGGCTGCTTTGTCAACCTGCCACGGCTTGCAGTGAGTCCAACACTGTGGGGCTACATTTCAGATTGGGTCACTACGATAAATCAAAACCCAAGGATTGTTTTTAAGTGCTCAAGATCAAACCCTATTGCACACAGACCAGTATACTGTGCAGATGTCTTGAGCCACATTTCTTTATATTTGCTTCCAATGAGCCAGACTTTCTTTGCCAAATTATGCACGAAACGCCCTGAAAATCAGTGGAAACGGGTCTAATGGAGTGATGAATGCGAATTAAAAAAATTTGGTTCACATTTTTCATCAGCATGTACAGAGGAGGTTGGCAGAGGCACAACGGTGAGCTTCTACAGCCATCTGTAAAACACGGTGGAGCCTCTGTCTTGGTTTGGAGGCTTCATCATTTCAGCCAACACTGTGGGCTGAAATGATGTTGGAATTTAACTAATTATGAAAACAGAAAAGTGTGATCAGATTTTTATCCACCATGCAATACCACAAATGAAAAAATATACAGTGGAACACTAGCAGTCATGGATTTGCTTCCCCAGAGCCTGGAGAACAACATTATTGAAGCAAGATTAAAGACTGAAGGATCATTTGTGTTTAAAATAAAATGAAATAAAAAATCCCTATGTTTCTAATAAATAGAAACATGTTTTAGAAAAGAAGTAATGAAGCAGTTATCATACATGATAATTTTGTTTTATTTAGGGGGATGTTTTCTGACGGGAACTTCTCTTATGGGATCGAACCTCTTGGCACTGGAGCGGTAAGTGAAGACTTTAGTGATCAGTAGTTGGACTTGTTACCCACACGTTCATTTGTTTCGTTCATGACCCCCATTTCCTGAGATAGGGAGTCATTCTTCCGATTTTGTTGTGTTCGTGTGCTTTTAAGTCACGACGTGATAACAAAATGAGCGCTGCAAAGATCTGTGTTGTATTTTATTGCACAGTGTTGGTAGCTGTTTCCACCTGACTTGGTATCCAGATTTCTGCACTATTAGTCAGATTTTTATTACCTGTCATCTAAATATTTATTTTCATCTTCCATATTTTTGTGTATGACACGTATAACGTTCCAACTTTCCAAATTATTGTTCCAGATTTTCCACTCTGAGACAAATTTTTCAGATGACTCTGACAGCATGTGAAAATACGATGAGTTCAATTTGTTTCTTTCACTTTTATTTATTAATTTTTTTTAAGCAGGCCACATGTCATAGATTCTCTTTCAGTAGAGGTCTTTGAATCATGTTTGGGGCTGCTTTGTCAGGTCTCACTTTCTCGCAGTATCTCCGCTCTCCATAACTTACCGTCAGTGTTACTCTATCTCTGAGTTTCTGTGTGGAAAGTATTGAATATACACGCAATCCACCACCACTGAAACATTTCCCGTGTCTGAAAAGAGGTGGATTATCTGCTGGAGGCAGGTGATCCAAGGAAAACTTGAAAGAAAGAAAGTTTTGGCTCTTTACAAATATTCAGATTTTGATCTTAAAAGAGTTGCATTTAAAATAAATGGAGATTCAACAGAGTGACTGATGTAAGTGGGATAAAAGTGTTTAGAGGGGAAGAGGCTGAGCCTTTTCTTTTTTTTTTTTTTTTCCATTAAGGCTCACAGTGATCGCAGTACAGCTCAATTACATAGACTGGAGAGATGAATCAATAGCCTCTCAGCTCATCTTCAAACTCCCCCTCTTCCTCTCTCCTCAGCTCTCTCTCAGATGGGTCATTTTCATAAAGTATTTATCCCCAGCTCAAGTGTACCACCGTGTCCAGTGGAGTTGCTGCCATTATGACAGCCCTGAGATTGATTAATTATGCATCAGCACTTTCTACTTTTTTTTTTTTTTCCTTTCCCACGCAGAAGCTTTAAGGTCATAATGAGAAGTCCATTCAGGTTTTGTATGATTTAAGCATATGTTTTTCTAAACTATATTTAATACTTCAGCAGCATTAAGATCCATTAAATGAATGCTTTCTGCAGTTTCACGTCTATCGATCAAATCCAAGTACAGGTTTTCAAGGCTCAGATTTCCACTTAACTCGAATCCCTACCTGCTGCTGGTTCACTTTGGAGGTGCTTTTTTTTTAATAAATGAATTTTGCTGATTAGTGAAATAAGTAAACTAGACTTTCCCTTTCGGTCTTATTTTATGAAGCAAGAAAAAGACTGGCTGCTTGTGTGTGGTTATAAAAATCAATGTCATGTTAAACCACCTGTTTAATCTTTCAATGTAAGTTTTTTTTAAAATGTAAAATTTTGATCTGTAAAGTGTAATAGTGGAATAACAGTTCTTTGTTAGCTTCCCTTGCTGCATTTCAGCTACAGAAAAAAAAGAAAATTGACATCCATTAAATTGTTTCCTTCTTCCTCTCCCTCTGTGTTTTTCCCTGTTGCACTCCAGGAGCACAATGACCACGTTGTGTTTCGAATGCCTAACACTGACCTATTTCCACCTCCCTGCCCAGGTAAGGCTCCTAAATAAAGTCCTCTTGGTTTTCTCTCTGACATTTGGAAATTTTGGTACATAATATTCTTCATATACGCTGTCATTGGTTTAATGATACAGAGCTTCACCAGAAATTCACTATGAGGAGCTGTTAGTGGTGGGAAAAAAGATGCATTTAAAAATCGGGAGCTTATTTTGATGAAACCCTGATGGGATGCAGTTTGTTACTGAAACTCGAAGGCTGGTGCTATTCCTTGTTTGGAGATGACACTTTTGTCCTTGACATTTATCTAATGCAGTCAAATGTTCTGTAATGCAAGCCCCTGTTTGGTTCTGCTTCTTCACTCACTTCACGTTCAGAGTCCTCAGGTTGTCCATCTGTCCTCCACGCCCTTCCTAAACGTCTCATTTGGCTGCATTCCTTCTCCACCTCTCCCATGTGTCCCTTACTCTTCCTCTCTGGAGTCACCTCCCCACTCATTCCTGTTCCTCTTCACCCCTAACTCTCTCCATTTGTGCTCATACGCTCCCCCTTTTTCTGCTCTCCCTACCACGAGCGCTGATATTGATTTCTCCTGCAGGTCACTGGACTAAAATACATGGTTGCATCCATCACTGAAATGATAACAGCCACTTTTCCCTCTCAATGGTGTCTGTGTGTGTGTGTTGTAGGATGCTCTGTGAACAGCACAGAGGCTGAGATGCAGGCACGCTGGCAAAGCGAAGAAGATGGCGAGCTAAGCAATGAACTCAGCTGGTCTACCGAAGAAAAGCCGATACTCACAGAAGGTCTTAGACGCTCAAGAAGACAAGTCAGTTTTCCTACAGGCTCTGAGTCTTTCTCTACACACACACCTCCAAACACACAGTTGGCCCGCTGGGATCATGTTGGCAGCAGCGATGCTGAGAGAGCCACCAACAGAGAGTCATCAGTGAGGAGAAATGCAAACACAATTAATATTTTACAAATAAGTCAGATGATGATATGACTCATTTTTAATTCTGATTAAAAACACTCCTAGAAAGCAGGAGAAAATTTTCCCAGGCAACACCTCTGGAATAAATTTGAACTCTGTTTAGACTCTGCCCGTATAAAGAAGTGAAGGTGTGAAGTTGAAGAGATGTCTATCTGGGGGACTGCCTGTATGGTTCCTCATAAATTTTACCTTCACAGGGTGAATGTTTGGCTTTGCACAGATGTCTGTATGCATCCTTCAGGCTAACTTGGAGCAGACTTAAAAACAAGTATTATAAAATGCTTTTTTTGCCTGTAACTTTTCATCTTTCACCATTTTCCAAAGTATTACAAATTTGAAAAAATGACCTTCAGTGGCAGCAAACCCCGTGCTCTCTGGACTAATCACAGTATAATAAAGTTAGAATCAAAATGTGATGACAGTTTTTGGCTCAACATACTGTACTTAGGTCT
>VUQG01007432.1:9309-30219 GCA_015106755.1 Etia nguti
GCCATTAATGCCTCCTTCACGCCCCCCACCCCCACCCCTTCCCATTTTGTCCGAATGCCACACTGACAGAAGGGTTAATTGCCGGTGGAGAATTAACTCCTTCCACACTAAATCAAACATTAACCTGGAGCCTGTGGAGTGTCTGTCATTGAAACAGATGGAAGAGGCAGGTTTACATCTACCCCCCCAACACACACACACACACATCCTGAGGCTCTGCACAACTGACGTGGTATTTAGCATGCGCCTATGACATCACCCTGTCTTCCCCACTTACAGGGATGGATGACACAGCGCTGATAGGATGGGGGTGGGCGGGGGACACAGTATCCCTCGGGCTCCCCTGAAAGAGATTTGTTGTCTCAAGTTTCCATGAGGGCCTTGCGTTTGTGTGTGTGTGTGTGTGTGTGTGTGCATGTGTGCAATGACAGTGCGTCTCCAGATGTGACCTCTGCCATCAGGGTGTGTCGTCCACAAAAGCCGCCCTCCCATTAGGTCCCACCCAGTACACGCACACACCTTCAAAGTGTTTTCACAGGTGTGTGCTCAGAGTAAAAGCAACCACATCTCCATGACATGATAAACAGGGCCTTTGCATGCGAACATATATATATATACATATATATTTTAGTGTGACATGGTAGGCCTCACTCCAACAGGCTTACTCATTCTGCTGAGCAATTAGGATGAACTGTGTGTGTGTGTGTGTGTGTGTGTGTGTGTGTGTGTGTGAGTGAGTGGGGTGGGGGGTTCCAGTGGCACTATCTCTGCCTGCTCTCCCACTTCAATGGGAGCTTGGCCAGCCTCGGAGCGGCTCTAAGCAAACTGAGGAGCTGCTAAAAGAAAACATATGTTGCGCGTGTGCGCACACGCGTACACTTAAAGAGGGCGGTTCTTTCCAGAATCCACTTAGGATTTTAAGTGCGATTCTGTCAGATGACAGGATAAACACAGGTCGTCTTCTTACAAAACCAGCAAGATTTCATTGGTGGATAATCCAACGTCAACTCATTTTACACTGGGGGAGGGGGCACATTACTGCTTTTCGCTCGCATTGTTGCTCGATTTATGCAAGTCGAGGCCATAGGTTTCCCAGCGCATTCTTTTTAATCGACATTTTATTTTTATCTGGGCGTCAAATGCCTCTGTAGAGACGTACAAACACTAGCAGCTTGCTGAACTGATCCCTTTGGGCCAAACACTCCTCCCTCTCCGACTTATCCCTCTTGTCTATCTCTTTCTTCACCACCATCTAGCTCTTCCCGCCTCTCGCCAGACCTCAGCCAGCAGAGCGAGGCTGCCAATTTGTGGGCTATAAAATAAATAGCCCATGCTAATTAAGATGGTTGGATGGGACTGAGGAGTGGAGAGGGGGTAGAGAATGATGCAGAAGCAGCCATAGAGAGCCTGCGAAACAACCTGTTCTCTACCAATTAGACACTTTGCAGGCATGCTGCTGATGAAAGCCAGGGGTACAGATGCCAGGATTTTTCAAGTGTTTGTGAATTTGTAACTACACAGCTTACAGCTGACTTGAGTGAACCTGCACATATAAACATACTTGTAAAAGTTGGCATATGATCCCAAAGGGGGGCTGTGCATTTGCGTATGTTTGGCTTGTGAGCATATTTATGTTGCGCACGACCTTTGCTTGTGTAAACCCAGGATGAAAGGCAGCGGCAGCCCCCAAGGTTGACTTCCAGTGAGCCGGGGCCTATAATCACAGTGATAAACAGCCTGCATTCTTTGCATTTCCCTTCATTGACATGCACGGGTGTGACTCCCCCGTTTCTCCATCCGTTATCGGAGCATCTGTGTATCATCATTAACGTTACATGTGTTAGCCAACACAATGTTTTCCCAACTAATGCCGTGCGTGTTGATAAGCTGCGCTAATCAGCTAGCTTTGTATCTCTCTTTCTGCTCTGTCCTCTCTCTCTCTCACTCTCTCACTCCAACAAACAGAGCTGCTAATTGATCTCAGAGCCCATTCTTGGCGCGAGCCAGCACCACAGTAGTCAAAACACAGAGCGAATTCAAAGCTTAACGATGGTCTGGATCCACTAAGAAAGTGATGGCGCACCCACGGTGCTCTTCTCTGCAGGGGGGGATAGCACTGGGTGAAAAATATTCATATGAAAAAGTTCGACCCTGGCCCCGATTCGCTCTCTGTCCACGCTTAGATCCATGTTTCTTGCTAGATATGTATTCCCTGTGAGTTTGTTCAGCAGTTCCTCCCTATCGCCAAAGGGCCCCTAACACGCCTCATTTATAATCAGTCCCGGCTAATAGATGAGACTGGGAAATACCAAGCTAATCGTGGAAAGAATGTAGCAGATTTAACTAGCCTATCAGGGGGGAATGTGTGTGTGCGTGTGGACCAGTTTGCGTATGTCGAGGTGGAGTGTCGCTTTGATCTCGTAAATGGACCCACACTCCACCAGCTGCCCTACTGTGATGGTGACACGCACAAACCCAGACATACAAGCACAAACACACACTCGCTCAGATTAAAAGGAAGGAGGAACCTTGCTGGGCTATTTATCATGTCTCCTGGGGTCATGGGGGGCTGTCCCATAGACTGCTGCTAGGGTTAATTAATAAAAGGAGTCTATAGCACCTGCCTGCCCACTACTCACTCTCTAGATATGCTTTTCTCCTCTGCCTTCTTCTAGTCTAAACAAAGGAAGGCAGCAACCCAACAGGAAATTCTCTTTCTTGCTATGCCGCGGTCTGATAAGATAGACATCCCCTAATAATATTTGTAATTTAACATACCTGGCTCCTACCTAAAATTACCCAGAGGTCTTATTTTTAAGTATTAAGGGAGGAACATGACTAACTGCGTACTACTGTGGTGCTGAAAGCGCTTCCTCAGCTAGAGCCCTGCTAAGTGGATTGAAATCACTTTCTCCACAACTAGCACATCAGAGGTTATAATAGCTGGTTCATACCCTTGCTGTGGATTGCCATCTGACAATAAACCAATACTTGAAACAACATTTGTTAAATCAGCGCTTAGCAAATTATGCCCCTGCTTATTGTCTAATAATTCACACCAGATGAAAACTGCTACAATTATGGAACATATGGGACTGTGATTCATTGGTTTTGAATGAAGCATATTGCTTGCCATATTGCATTTGCATAATTTGATGCTCTAATGCCTTGACTAAATCACAAACAAACCATGAAATTAGATGGAGGGGCTCTTTCTTGCTTCATTATCAGAATTATTCCTCCAGCTTTTATAGCGTGTTGCACCGTGTTTGATAGATTTGACAAATTAGGGGCTTGTGACAGCGTTCCCTCAACTTAAAGCAAGATGTCAACAACTACTTTAAGGTGTCATCTCAGACATTTTAAATGTAATAACAATGCAAATAAGAACAAAAAAAAGATCATCACAGAGTAAGCCTGCTCGAAGAAGGAGGAAAACACAACGATGAATTCATGGCAACTAAATCTCCAACAGTTTAGCAAACCACAGTGGCTGAAAAGCGAAGCCAATGCAAAAAGTGCTCCAAACTGCAGTTCCAATAATGGCCACTTGAGGTTGTCTCAAAAAAGTGAGCCAAGCCTCATACAACTGTGATAAAATGTCAAAGGTAAGAGAAGAAATAGCATGCAGCCAAAAAACATTTTGGATCTTTACTGCAAAGTTCGTGAGTAATAAGAGTGGACTTTTTTTTCTTACCCACCCGTTTAAAATGTTTCAGGGCTTAAAGCACTGTATGATTGAAAACATCTGCAGTTCAAGTGACAGGTGTGTGTTGACCCAGGTGGTTATAACTGCTAGCTGTCTAGTGAGGTATTACCTCAGCTAATTGAAGCCAGGGAACGAGGCCCCTTGACAGTTTTTGTGCTGTTAACCGTCTTTTGGAGAATTTTGTGTGCAATTATGTGACAAGTGATATTGCTTATTGTTTCATTATTGTACTAACAAATCGTCCAAGAGGAATTTCAGTGAGTTAAATTCCCATAAAGGTGCTAACTAAGCTAGCTAATATTGGGTAATAATAACTCACCGAAAAATGGCCCCTTCTGGCTCCAAAAAACAAGCAAACAATACAACTGGTAACATCACAGTAGCTATGTAAATCTTTAATATACAGTCTGTGTTCAACAAGAGCTACAAAATTTGCTTTGAGGTAAGTTTTGTCAGCTGCGTTTCTGTTTGTTACTCTGCAGCAGCCCCTTTTCTTTTTGTAAAAAAGACCAAAGGAGAAATTATTTCCTACATCCTTGAAGAACAGCATGCACAATTTGATATTGCTGATGGAAAATGTGCAAGACAGCAATTTTTAAATGTAAAATACAAAATATAGTTGTCGTTATAGATATATATTTCCAATGTGAATGTGAAAAATACTTCTGTTGTGCAAAATGATAACTGTCACCAACCTGTCTTAAAGATCTCGTATCGGATGGAGAAGCCTGCTCCGTGGGTCTCGTAGTCGGACACAAATTTGATGAAAAGCTGGTTTCCAGAGGAGACGACTGGAGAAGGGGCAATCTTTCCACAGTACTTCCCCACCAACTGACCGCTCTCATCGGTGCCATCTCGCACCTCCACATAGTCATATCTGAATGAGAGAACACAAGGGAGGGAGTGTCAGTCCCACAATGTTGTATATAAATCATATTCTTCTTTGAGTCTAGTGTTTAGATAATAAGGTTGAAAATCAGACTATTACTGCTATTACATGCATGCGCACACGTTCTCAGAGGACCACAGAGCAACACAACATACTGTGCAGGTTATGTGGTGGAAATAACACACTGTGTGCTAATGAGGTCTCAGGTTAAAACTCAGAGAACAGGTGGGCAGAGTTTGCTTTCATTATATCGGTGTGCAATGAGCAGACACACACACACAAACGCACGCACAGACTGCAGAGGTTTTTCTGCTCCCAGCAGCACTGAGGTCAGATTTATGTAACTGCTTTAACTGGTGAACTTGAGCTGAACAGTTGTCTATCTGCTGTTTAACCACAGGATAACAGCCACAGTGAGCCTGTTCTATAACAGAATAATATGGGACTCCAACGTAATTATATTTTGGCCTTTGGCTTAGATTGGTGTATAGAACGAGCAGGTGCTAAAGCTATTAAAACACACATACACACACACACACTCAGGGAAATACACACATGTACACACACTTGAACATCACATTCAAATGGAATTTCAGACCCACGGCTATTGAAGGGAGCAGCCACTTAATTGAGTCAGCGAAGAGTTTAGGAGCCGAAGAGGAAAACAGCTTTGAAATAGGACACACACACACACAGATTCTAGCATGTGAAACTTAAGCTGGTAGAGGAGAAATCAGAGTGCCTGGCCATCGGGGGTGGTCTAACTAGCCCCTGGTTATCTGTGGGTGCAAGTATTTTCAGGCACTTGTTAAAGGTGTACATTAAATGCATTTGAATTGCGGTTTTCACTCTAGTGCCTGCATATGTGTGTGTGTGTGTGTGTGTGTGTGTGTGTGTGCAAGTTTGAACGATGTAGAGGGATGACTTTTCCGTGCTGTGTTTTGACTGTGAGTGACAGATTGAGTGCTGCTCCAAAAGCAGATTTCAGTTCAGGTTTCCAACATTCCTAATTGCCCAGAACACGAATATCCCGCCAAGTTTTCCGCTCTCCAGGCCACTTATCGTGGATATCCATACCCAAACCACGAGGGCTTGTGGCACAGTTCCTCCATCTTAATCAGGAACCAGACGAATAAAATATAATTCACACATAGTACATTTAAAATAAAACATAAAATGTTTGATATATGTGTGTGTACGGCGCAGCGAGTGTGTGGTCACAATCAGTCGCGCACATGCTCTGTCTGTCTCCTTAAAAGAAAATATGTGCCTTCTGGCGAGCAGGACCTCTCTTCATAGTTTTCCTTGATTCCCAAATTACTGTCAAAACACCGGGCCTCCTTAGTGATTCCGAACTCCCTTAATGTGTGGGATTTTACACAAAAAGGCGATTTACACTTTGAATGATGGCGAGGGTGGACCAAATCCCTCAGGTGAGACCTCACATGTATCAACATGTACCCTTTGACACCTTTTTCTGCTAAATGGTTTCCTTCACCTGCCTCAAATTTTTGAAAATGTTTTTGTAAAACAGGAATTGAATTACCAGCGGTGGTTTGTGATGAAGTGAGAAAGAGAGTGCCCGCCGGGTTTTCATATGCAAAACATTAAGGCGAGCAAGAGGGACTGACATGTGAGAGGCGAGGACAGAGGGTAACTAACTGTAGAGCTGGACAGAAGTGGCAGCGCTCCAAATTGGGTCTCCTGAGGCAGCGCGTTGGATGGATGGCTTCACTTGTCTTTTGGCTCAGATGGGGTGATATGGAGCTGTCAAGACACACTGAGCCTTGTTCTTCTTCTTTCCTTTAAATCTTTAGCGTGTCAGGTTAAAGGTTTGATACCAAGAAAGCAGCTGTCTGCCTGCCAACAGCGTTGGATAGCCAGATGTTTACACTCGAAATCTTTCTTTCAGAATGACCCCCCACACAGGCGATGTCGCTGCATTACTGTGTCATCAAAATCTGACTGAAAAGATTGGGTTTTCTTCATGTATTTTTAACATGCATTGTATTTATAACACCCTGTTGGCTCTATAATATTTCTGAGGATGGGTTTGGTCCAGAGTGATTTATTTGATTCCCTGAGGGTTTCTTCTTCACTCACCTTTTTCACTCTCTGTGTTTATACACGAATCTCCATTGATCATTAGCTATTCATAATCTCTGCCTCTCTTCTACAGTGTGTTTTTTGTTACGTCTTCTTCCCATTGGCACATGGCTGCCCCTCCCTGAGCGTGGTTCTGCTGAATGTTGCTTCCTGTTAAAGGGAGTTTTTCCTTCCCACTGTCACCAAGTGCTTGCTTGTAGGGGGTCATCTGATTGATGGGGTTTTCTCTGTATTATCGTCTTTACCTTACAGTATAAAGTGCCTTGAGGTGACTGATTTGCCACTATATGAATAAAACTGAAGTGAATTAAACTGAATAAATTCTAAACTGGTTGAGTCACCTGAGAAAACAGAGTTTATTTTCAAAAGTCTTAGTGGCATAGGCATTTTCTTCATTTGAGTTTAACTTTTGACAGGAAGCTGCAACAATGAGATTTCTTCCCACTTTGTTTCGAGTCTACACACAATCAATTTCTTCTCTCCTCTCCTCTCCTGTCCTCTCCTTTCCTCTCCTCTCGGTTCCCAGCTCACAAAAGAGAACATCAATCTTCCCATGGCCCTGCTCTGTTCTATCAGCAGACTTATAATTCACCTCAGAGCCTCTGTCTCTGCAGCTATCCCCCCAACCCCCCTCCCCCACAACTGCCAAAAGCTGAGCATTGCCAGATGCCTAAAAAATTGATGCAGAGATGCATCACTGCGATGAAGAAGGAAAGAAGAGCAAGCTGCAGTACAACTGATAGTTTCTATGGGTTTCTATGCATGCACATCCATACACACACACAGACACACACACGTGCACGCTCAGCATTAGGCGTGTGAAAAGAAGCTAGACAACTAACTAACTAATGTTTTCATCTCGTCAGCCCTCACAGACTGCCTTTTCACCCCTCCAAGCAAAGAGAGGAAAAGGCTTATTTTGGACTTCTATTTCGATTCTGATCACACCGAGAAAAGCTGTTTACTGCATTTCCACCCTGGCACATCATCATCATCAGCTTGGATGGCCCTCGTGAAGACGGCGCAGCGGGAGCGAGAATGCAGATGGAAGAGAGAATACGCCCCGGGGGGTCCTCGCTGTGAACGAGAACGCGAGAGGAGACCTCCTACTCCAAAATGTCTCTATTTGTTCCTAAATGACTGGTGCATCAGCCAGACATCCAGCGGTTCTGCGCCACCGGGTCCCACATGCTCCGCTTCTCTAACAGAGAATCCATCCAGGCCCTTATCATCTGGAAGACATTACGGGAAAACGCTTGGCCGGGCACTTTGACGCCTTCAGAAGTCTCTCCCATTGCCAGCTGTATTAAATGCAGCTCTAATCTGTTACTCTAAACACCTGTGGGTGCTCACCTTTAGGGGCTAAGAATCCTGAGGGTGGGGACAGAGGACACTTAAAAATTTCAATTTCAGATATTAAAGGCAGCACACGAACATGGCCTACTTATTAACCTCCCCATAGTTTTGGGGGGTTTGCTGCTCGTCTGCGTCCCACTGACCTGTAGAGCTAAACCCAGATTCCTCTTCTCAGGTGCCTGTGCGATGACCTTTTATGCTGCATCACTGCTGCTCTTGTTGTTATTCCCCATGACAATGCAATCTAGTTGAGCTGTGCACCTATTTATCTGTCTAGTCTGCTTTGGGCCTAGGTGGGCCTGCTAGCACACCACAACACACACAGATAATTACACACACACACACAGTTAGCTGCCTACCACAGTGCTAATAGTGAAAACGGTTTGCCAATCCAGTGGGGAAATTAAAGGAAAAAAGAGAGGGAAAGAGGGTGGGTGCGGAGGTGGTGGTGGTAGGGGGGCAATGTAATTCTCAACGACCTTCGCTTCACCGACTCAAATGTATTAGCCTGCCTTCTTTCTTCAGGCACAGAGAGAAAGCAATCCGCTAGTGTCAAACGAGAACATTAGCCCTCCTCACAAAGCTAAAGAGAAGGCGACAAACCACCGGCCTAACAATATAACAGTTATATTGCCTGAAGCTTTCCCATGGAAATAATCTGTCCTCCCTCTATAAATGTCTGCTTGATATGGTTCTACAAAAGCAATGCAATCTAAGGCAATGCAATAACGCTATGACAGACTGTATAAGGCTCACACAATTGGTTAGATTTCTTAATCAGACCATTTATAAGCTCAAGCTTGCTGCGGGAACCCCCCCTCCAGAACAAGAGCTCTTTCTTTGCTATCGCCCCTTGCTTCAGCTGCATAGAGAACAAATGCCTGACCTCCTTTCTCAAGCATTTCTCTGTCTGCAAGCTAACATGAAAACATGTCACCTATAACATGTAAAAACAGCTCTGGGGAACATAAGTGGAACTAGCTAAACAGCGGACTTGGGACGGCTCTGCAGGACCCGGGGAGACTTAACAGGAAAAAGGACCTTGTTGTAGGCTGTCAGAAAATTCCAGGCCCAGGGACTCGATGTATTAATGAGACTTGTCGAACAAACTGCCACTTGGGATTTTGGTAAAACATTGTTAAGGTTTGAATAAGTGAGCGGGGGAGGGCAAAGTTCAGTTGATCTCTGAGTTACTTTTTCCGAGCCTGGGGGCGGGATATGCCTCGCTCAAATAAAATGATCTGTCGTTCTCCACTTTCCATCCCTCACTGCATCCCCATTGCATGTGACATTCATTAACCCGAGCCTAGAATAACAGGTTCCTTTTTTCCTTGGGCACCAGTCCAGCTTTAATGACCCTTGTGTCAGCTTGCCTGGACAGACAAGGAAGTAAGGAAGAAAAAATGAGGCCATAAACCAAGCCTACGTCTTAATGTTCGCAGCTCAAAACATTAACCTTAATGAACTTTCTGACTTTAAGATTTCGATTGGAGGGAGAGACCTAATCATTTAAACAGATAAAAAAAAACAACACAAGATTGTTTTAAGCTAACCATAACTTTGCAAACCACAGAAAATTATTGCACGAGTTTACGTTCTCGGAGCATGGCAGCACACCCAGTGGAATAAACTGCCAGCCAATCAGGGCTGAAGGCTTCAGAAGTGGTTCTCACTTGCGAGGGGCGGAGGGCATGATTGGTTAACTCGCCAACCATGCTTCTGTATAGATGGATGGAGATAAAAAGGATGGATGAAAAGTTGGATATTCCCCACCCAGATGGCCCAGCTGCAACCGTCAGTGGGCCTCTCCGGGTGTCACCCCCACACGGTTAGACGTATTTTTAGACGCTGTAGCTGTTTCGGATTTTGCGGTGGCCCTGGCCACACGTTCGTAAGCATATTCGCTTTCCTAAACTGCAATTATCATTAGCATTGATGGATTTAGCATGCTTCCATCCATTAGCTCCCCTAATTACACTGTCGAGAGATCTGCCATCGCCAACAATCAAATTAATGAATTTGGCTGTTTAGACTCAATTATTGCACACCCCCACCTCCCCACCCCTTCTGCAACAAGCACAATAATCCCTTATTCAGAAATATGAGCACCCAGCCTGACAAGAGGGAGATTTCTGCCCCGGGGGGGCTCCTTCCCCGCTTAGCACAGAGCAGGCTCACACTAATGTGAACTTAAGGGATGATGGGAGGAGACAAGAAACAAGTGGGGGAAATAAAAGTGACCACAAAAGCTCCCACTGTTAGCAGGCTGCTTGAATTGCCTGTGCTCACCTCACAAGTGAGGCCCACTGCACTTTGAACCCTGGGGAAGTATGTTCAGCTGACTCGCTTTCTGCTCCCATGAACGACTGACGTGCCTACAGGGCCAAAACGGAGCTGTGCATATTTCCACTTATTCTCCACGGACACACTTGGACTTTATTCCCTTACTGGAACAATGAACATAACAACAAGACTATGTGCCAGTAGTTACCTTGTAGTTCCTGGTACTACTGTGATACTGCTAATTTGGAGTGTTGGGCCTTTTAAGATATTATCTAACCAAAAGTAAAACAGGTGGTTCTTTTTAAGTAATGCACTTAACAAGATTTGGTTTTAATGCATCTGAAAGTAAAGTCCTGCTCCAAAACAACGCAATAAGAAGAAAAATGTGGATGAAATGCAAAACCCCCAAAAACTCTGATTTTCCCTTAAGTAAAGTGTTAAAATAAGAATGAGCTGGGTTTTTTTCTACATATATCCCAACTATTTTTCAAATATTCTCAATAAAAATGAAACATTTTTTTTAAATGTTACATTTTTTAACAGGATGCAATAATGCTGTGAGCAGTGCTACAAACTTGGCCAATATTTCCTTTCATAGTACACATCTTGTTATCGTGAATATTGTGGGAATGAGTAACTACAATCAATTAGAAAACTGCCCATGGCAAAATGGGAACACACATTTAGCACATTTCCCCCCCCTACTAAGTGAGCTTGGGAAATGAATCTGTTTTGCATACAGCAAATACAGCATACATGCTTTTGAGTGCAGATCGAGGCGTTCACACTCTGAATGTATGTGTTTCCAAATGAAGCGACCAGGCCTTTGGGTAATTTCTTGAAACATTTCTTGAAAGTAAAGTAGCTATATCTGTTACAGCCTTATTATGTAGTCAGCTTGACTTAGAGCTATTATGAAGAACTATGTCAGCGATACACCAGCTCCTGAAAAGGTTTAACATGTGGACAAAACACAGCTAGAAACTGTGTGATATCATTTACAGAGGAACCAAAAAAGGCAGGCAGGAAATTAGTATAACAATTAAAAAAAATTTTTTTTAAAAAAGCATGAAAAGAGAGCAACCAAAACAAAAACAAAAAAGATACAAAGGATGAAAAAGGTGTGTGATTTCTTAAAGATAACAGAGAGAAAGACAGAGAAAGAGAGAGGGGAGAGGAACACGCCAGTCCATTTCTGGGGCCATTACAGGAGGGAATGGCTCCCATTTGTCCCACCTTGACATTTGAGAGGATCTCTGATTACACATGAGAGAGGGGCAGGCAGAGGTGAGCGAGGAGAGAGTCCTCCACAGGGGTCTGTGGCACGGCTCAGATGATACGCCGTTGTTACAACAATGAGAAGTCAAGGGTAAAAATAACAGGGCACCGGGAGAAAGGGGTGATGTGGCACAGCAGGGCCGACTTGGATACTGTCTTTTTTTAGGTGTGCTATCCCCGCCCTTCTTCTTGTCGCCTGCTCTACCCCACGGAGCACCTCGGTGACATAAGTACACGTGCGCCCTGCTGGTAAGGAGGGAGCAAATGGGCCCTTTATCTGAACCTGTAATGAAGACTTGAAAATCCATAACCCTCAGTTGAAAGGATATGTGCTGGTTTAACATTTCATCTCTTTATATAGCCCTTTAAGCAGGGGTCAAATGTGTTGTTCAACTGTGGGTATTTGAGTCATCTCTAAACACAATATAATTTAAGAGCACAAAGACTCAATGCGCATGAGACATGGAAACATGGTGTTTATTGCATATGAATGTTTCAATATGCAAAACACTTCATTTTCGTAAGCATGTTTGGAAAAGCCCAAGACTGTACGCCTCTGCTCGTGTTGAAAAATTTCATGCAGATTTCATTCCTGAATTGAGTTTGTGCAGACACAATGAGAAATGCCTGATTCCGTCTGATCTCACGATGCTAAAAATGACTACACCCATTTGTTTCTTATCTCGTGTCATTGTGCTTGTAGCTAACTAAGCACAGTTACGGACAAACACTTTGAATTTAAAACATACCTTTTGAGAGAGGTATGTGGGATGGTGGTTTCTTTCTAATGACTGAGACCGGTGTGCGCATGATGGAGGAGAGACAATAACCATGACACTGATCCGAAGGGTCAAAGAACAATATCCTGTTTATCCATGTCGCAAAAGGGTGTTTGCATGTGTGTGTGTGGTCTGGGGTATGGGTTAGGGTGCTTGTTAGAGGACAAAGTATTACTAGATATCCTGTTCATGACTGCATGTGTAGGATGTACAGCACATGATTGAGGTCAGGCTCGCTGGAACCATGTGAAAGGAAGAGCATTCAAAAAAAGAAGGAGATAATTGTAAACAACTTTTGTGCTAGTGTTCACATAGGACAAAAATCAGCTATGTGAGCTCTTCTTTGCTTCATCTTTTATGGCCTGACAAGAAAAAAAAGAGCAGAACCAACATCCAGCAGCATCTACAGAGGTAATCATCTATCTGCTTACTGCAGCGCTCCCCGTCGAGTAATGAGCACTCCGCTTTCAAAGAAGAGGCAGGAGGAACCTGACGAGGAGAGTTTAAAAAAGGAGGAAAGGAAGGGAGGAGGGGAGCTGAGTTTGAGGTCAGCTAGAGGTAAAGCCTTCGGGTGCTGTTCAAAACTCTCTTGCCTCTCCACAATGGACAGGAAGGGGAGAAAGAGTGCGGCGTGGGTGTGGTGAAGGTGTTGGTTGTGTTAAGAGGAAACAGCTGAGGGAAGATAGAGAAATTCAGTTGGTGATAGAGGGAGTGAAGGAAAAGCCACATAAGAGAAAAGCAAAGCATGCAAACAGCTGATGGAGGTACCAACACGAATCCAGTAAAAAGGTCAGTGGTGTGAGTTCTTGCGCATGGCTCTGCAATGCTTAGGATGCTTGAGGGCAATGGTAATAATAACTGCACTGGGAATTATTCAATTAAATATCCTATCCATCCCCACTGGCAATCTCCCTCCTCTTTCCTTTCTCTGTCCTCCCTGGAGTGGGTCAGAGAGCAGTCTGGGCAGGGTACTTCATGACCCGGTCATCTGGCTGGACATCTAGTCACTTGGCTGGGAGCAGGACAAAACTGTGAACATGTGAACATTCCCCCTCCCCCGTGGGAGGACTGGGGCTGTGTTCTCTTCGGTATGAGCGACCGATTAAAAAAAGAACAAACTACACCTGACCTCAGACTCGAGACAGCACAACCTGAATTTCTGAATGTTAACAGGAAGAGGAAGGAAGCGAGAAGAGGAAGAAAATAAATAAGGAAAGTGTTTCTACGGTTGGGACATATGTTTGCACAGTGAGGAGATCGGGCGATGCCAGATTCGGGGCAGTTTCCTTTCAATGTAAACCAGCCCTTGGATGGAAAAGCTAATGTTTAAATCCTCATGCTTTATTTCACTTTGACAACTGCATTGTTCCCAGATTGTGCAGTCAGTCAGATTTTTCAACGATGCAGCACTCTGAAAGCCAAACGGGCCGTGCTGTGAGGGCCACACGCCAAGCAGTGCATCTCTTCCGTGGCGTTGGGCAGAGAGGCTGAATTCTTGGCATTGCAGAGCTGATTTAAGTGCTGATGACCGGCCAGCTTCTGCCAACATTTGGAGGGCAAGGTGACTCTTCCATTTACTGGCCTGACAATTGAACTTTACTGTCGAGCTGGATTAGCAGCATTATTTCCCCCTGCTTTCTGGTAAAGCCTGCGGGTGATAGGCATACATATAAGAGAGGGGCCTTCTGGTTGGCTATCCCCTCATGAAAGAGGGTCATGCTGGAAAGGGTGGGCAGGCGCCAGACACCCCAGCTACTTATGTTACTTATAGTGCTACCCTACTGAGATAACACCACAAATGATTGCTGCTAGGCTGGATATAAAGGCCATTTTTACAATTACCACCAACTAACAAAAGCAATACGCCTGTGAGGGAAAAAAATGTAATAGTGGTTGTAATAAAAAAAAAAAAGAAAGAAAGAAAAAAGAAAGACCACAACTACTGTTGCCAATTTAGTGAGGGGAGATCAAGCAAAGAGCAAACAAAGCGAGGGATTGTGAGTGGCTCTAACTCAATCAGAGAGCAGTGGGGTACCGCCCCATCAATCACTGTCTGCTTGCTGCCCTCGCCGAATCACGCTGAGTTGAGTGGTGAAGAACCACCAGAGAGCCAACGACCCGCTGTGGCGCAAACACAGTGACCGAAAATGACCCCAGGGATCTATCTGGGGCCTGAGACAGGAGGGCCCCTTGGCTTCCTATTTCCTACCTACCTACCTACCTACCCTCTCACCCACTGAAAACAAACTTTACCTTAAGAGAACCCCTCTGGAGACTTTGGCTTGATTGTCTGAATAGAGAGCCCTGTGGTCGCCGAGACCACCCCCTCCCACCTGCTGCCCCTTGTGGATCTGTAAGCACCGTGGCGTTAGGGCAACAAACAAGCTGAGCAGGCCACATCAATCAAAATCACGGGCCCCCTTTCAAGGTTAGACCACTGAGTGAAACGTGTCTGACAAGCCCGGCCAAGCAGCATTAAAGCGTCTAGAAGTCCCTCGTCTATTCAGCTAAAGGGCCTCCTCTCTTTCCTTTTCTCCTCTTTTTCTTGCATTTTCTTACAGTTAATAGATGTAGAGAGCCGAGATTACCAAATGTTGTCCTGTAATCAGGAGTCGCTCCATTCGGCTCCCTTTTTTTCTTACAATCTGTTTTGGATAAAGGAGTTAAAAAAAAGCATAAGGCTGACATCTCTGAGCTGTGTGGGCCGCAGCTCCACTCCACAAGAAACTTCCATATAGGGGAAGCTTGTACTTGGTTTGGAACGAAGAAAGAGAGAAAGAGCTGAGCAGTGTGCCAGGAGCAGCTTAGGGATAGTAGACCCTGGCAAACACAAGGCGCTCACTCCCACACTGAGATGACAAACAAAACGGGCAGACATGTGAGACGCTGATGCTTTTGTGCTGTCACAGATATCTGACTGCTGACTTGAAATGCAGAGGGTTGTTCATGAGCCCGGAGCTTGTCGTCTCCTTTTTTTCCCCTCTTTCCCTTCCCTCGTCCCTCCTTTCTCCCCTTCTCCTCTGCCGTGAAGTGGACCTGCCTCCTGCTGCGAGGCAGAGTGGCTCGCCTCCCGGTTGTGGTTAGGTTGTTGTGCATGAATCAACGCGGTGACAGAGCAGCAGGGAGGATGGCAGATGCCACGGCCAGAAAGCTTTTCAATCAGGCTGCCCTTCCAAGCTGCTGCCAAGGTGAAACACTTCACCGGTGGATGAAAAAAAAAGACCCTGAACCCCACGGTCACTCTCACTCGCTCGCACACGCATACATGTGCAAGAACACATGTGCCCAGACCCACTTTAATCCCGCTCATTAGCCGGGGAGTAAGCCCTCCATGTTTAAAAGAGATGAAGAAGGAGAAGAAAGGGAGTAATGAGAGTGAAGGTCAGTGGTTTTCTGATGCAACATCTCTGTCTGCTGTCTGTTCTGCTCTGCCCTCCTGTTAATTAACTCCGGCTTTCATTAGCTTTTTGCTTTAAACGGCTCACCTGCCTCATTAAAGGTTGCGTTTTTTGCACCGAGAACGCTTGTCTCTGGAAGTTTTTTGTTTTTTGAATCCTTGCTGGCAAAATAAGGCTCCGTATAATTACAGTGAAGTCCAAACAAGACACATTCAAAGTGGATTGCTTGCTCTTTGATATGCTGCTGACAAGCTTTTTTTTTTTTCCTAAGGCGCAGTGTTTCAGTGTAATTTCACCTCTGATTTGATTTCCATTGTTATGAGCTGTATGAGTCTATTGCTGCAGAGAATACCAGGTGCACAATTTGAGCTGCCTTTGTCAAAGCCGCTAGTTAAAAGAAGCGGTGTCGCCCTTACGCACTCCGTTTTGCTGCGCCCATTTCACGGCACCGATTTGAACTCCCCCACATGGATGCTTCAGTGACATGCACTTAAAAAAAAAACACACATAAAGAACAGAGTTACAGCAGAAATGAATGCCCTCTAACAGGCCGTAACTATCTCTAACAATCCACGTCAATTTAGAGACCCAACTGGCAGCACTGTGAGTCACAGCCCCTCCTTTCAGAGCTACCACCACACCACACCACACCACACCACCACCTGCTAACAGAACGTTTCTGTTGCATTCCTGTTTTTTCTTTTTTTTCTTTTTAATGATCTTCCTCCAACGGCTACTAAACAAACAGTCCACCTGTGCTCCTGTGCCTGCAGTTACCTTACACAGCCGGTTTTGAGAAGAATAAGCAGCACTTGTTGCACGTGTGAGCTGTAGTGTCAGAGCAGTGTTTTGTTGTTGTTGTTTTTTTTAAACTAACTTTTTGTATTTGCTTGACTGAAGTCTTTCCCTGCACAAAAGACACTGTTGCTCAGGGGAAAATGAAAGCAGCAATGCTGGAAAAGCACTCAAGCACCACCACAAGGGCTGGTTGTTTCTAAGTGTTGCAGCCATCTTCCAGAGACCACACGTGGAAAAGAAATGCACGTGTGTTTTGGATCTCATAAGATTTGATATTTCGTGCTATGATACCTTTGTATTTTTTCCATCTTATGTGAACATTAGAATTAAGATCGAATCTAGTAAATGTTATGTTTGGGGTTTTTTATGAGGAAATCATAGTACAGCTTGTATAGAAAATAGAAACATTCCTCTCATGTGGTGGCCCTCTGTGCAGCCTTGTGCCTTGGCATATGCCACGTCCATTTTTTGAGCCTCGCCTGCAGCTGCAAGATAAGTTACAGAGTGATTGTGAGGTGGTTAATCAAAACAAGCAAGCAGCACCTAAGATTAAGGGAGGAGCTCTTGCCCCCCCCCCCACCAGCCGTGAAGCTCTGCTGGTCTTTATACTGTAGCTGGTGTGTGCTATTAAGGCTAGAATGGTAACAAGGGAATTAGGAAAAGTGGCCAAGAGGATCTTGTCCCTAAATCCCCTTCTGTCCTCCACTCTCACTTCCTAGAAACAGGTGGCAGTCACCTTTGTTGGACACTGTGCCCATGGTGAGTGGAGTTAGTGGGATTCCACATGACAAAGAAAGAGCCATGGTTACAGGGTCAGTTAATACCTCCGCCCCCCACTTCCCAAGTTCCTGTCACCTCTGGAGCTCTGACCTGGTCTCCATGCCACGAGGGGTAGGATGCCTATTATAAAAGGGACATAGCAGAGAATGTTTGTCTTCCCAGCAGGCCAAGCAGCTCCGTGGTGGTTGGGGTGGGTGGGTGGCGTGCTCGGTGGGAGACTGGAGCAAAGGGGCATAAGGACAGAGAAAGGAGAAAACTGGAATTAAAAGAGGAAACAGGTGCTTTTCCAAGCTTTGAGTTGCAGACACCTGAAGGTTTGAGGGGGGGGTCGATGACTTTTGAACTCTGTGATGAGGTGGGAGGTTTTTGATCTCACACACAAAGAGCTGCTTGAGAATGCATTCCTTGAATATCTCCTCCGCTTAGTACCATCCTGCCATACGTGTCATCTGAACCCCTCCTCATGCTACTCTGCACGTTGGAATTTCAGCAAGGTCCCAGGAAAATACCAGGGAAAGGCAAAGAAAGTAGGAAAGGCTAAGAAAGAGGAGGCCGTGTCTCCTTCTTCTGGTTTTTATCCCCCTCTCTCTGTTCCAGCACGACTTCGACTGGCTTACTGACTGCAAGGGAGTTTTCAGTAAGCTGAAGACAGAACAGCTTTTTTGGAGGGGGTTTGTTTTCTTGCTTTTTTTTTGGTTTGGTCAGCAAATCCAGTGCTATCAATGATTCATAATGTTGTCAGGAGTACATCATATCTCGAGAAAGTTGGCTCCCCTCTTCGACTCAGCAAGAGAGGAGGAGGAGGAGGAAGAGGAGGAGGTGGAAAGAACAGCCTCCAGCTCCAGATGAAATATTTCTAGGTCTTGGTTTAGTTGAGTTTTAAACCAGAAACTTTGACCAGATTTACTTGAATCTTACAAAATAATCATAATAATCATGATAATGACACAAGTCTGTTAATCAAATATGAAACCTTCCCATCGCCTGTTTAGATCCATCTCCACTTATACCTCCTTTTTTTGTCCTCCACACGACAGAGCTAGTGGAGCCAGATGAGCCTGACAGGCCTTATCAGATAACCGTGAATAAAGAGAGAGAATAGGTGCGCGGAGCGAAAGCATATCTGTTTACTCCAGCTTTTCACTCCGGCTAAGCTTGCTCATTCCGACGACTTTCAGAGTGAATTGACTTCAAATATTTGCCTTGATGCGGGCTGCGCCTTTGCCTCAAACTTCATTAGCTGTGCGAGGCAAGTGAGGGCGGCTCCAGCTCCCCCCAACCCCCGCCCCGACGAAAACTCCACTCTGTGAAAGTCTACAACGGTGCGTGAAAGGTAAACACGTTCTGCATTCAGAATCGCAGGGCTCACTTAGTCGCCTTATCTCCGTGATGAAGTGTTTTCCTCCTCCAGCTCTCAGGATACAGGCCCCTGCACTTCCCCAAACAAACCTGTCAAGGGGAGCGAGCATGTGCAACAACAGCAGCAGCAGCAGCACGGCGGCCAGGCTCCACTCACAGGGAAGGCTGTTTTTCTTTTCTTTTCCAGGAGCACCACTTTGAGTGCTTCTTGTTTGGTTTGCTGATAAGACCCATGTTGGAGAACATGTGGTGCATGTGTGTTCCATTTGCCCACTAATTAGATTGCAAGGCAGTGCACTGAAGCATGCATTGTAACCCCACTGCCTCCACCTCCACCCCCTCTGCCTGTCCATCAGATAAGGAAGCCATTCTGAGCTCTCATCAGTTTCCATTATGTAAAGGGTTGACTTGGTGAGTGGGGCTCCAAGGGGGACTCTGATGGCTCAACACAAATCCCACCCAACCCAACTACTGTCTGCAGATACATGAGTCACTTATGTTCCCTCGCTTATAATCAAGTTACCCATAGACATTGCCATGTCAGCTATTAGGCCAGCAATCACCCTTCATGTTGCACAGTGCCATAGCTTTGAAATTAAAGAGGGTGGAGTGTGTGTGTCTGTGTAGAATATGTTCCGAAGTAGAAGTAAAGTCCCATGAAAACCACTCCATTAACAGCATTAAAAATGAAACGGCACACTGGGTTAAAAATAGGAAAAGAGCTGTAGGTTAGGCTGACCCCATTTTCAGGTGCAATCTCTGTGAGGCCCGCATGAATCAGAAAGTGACTCAAGTCATCTGTAAATTTTTCTTTCTCCTCAGGATAAGCAGGTTAAAGCCTCCTAACCACCGCAGACCAAGTCTTCTTCAAATGTAATGAGAGGCAAAAGAAAATCAGAAGCAGCAACAAGGCGCTCCTGACACCCGCTGCACAGACTTCATTTGCTGGCAAACGTATGAGCAACCGGTTAACTGGAAACCATCGAATTTGTGGCTGCTAAATGAAAGAGCAGTGCTAATTTGCAAATGACACATCAGTGGCTCACTAAGCTTAAAGTCCTCCCTCCTTTCAAAGAAAAAAACAAAACAAAAAAAATTCCTTGCTCCCGCAGCAACTCCATTCTCCTTTGCTGCATGTGTTTAGACACAGGAAATTCATTCCTGACTAATTTGATTAACACACGCACTGTTACTGCTGCCCCTACTCCAGTCCTTTCCTCACTCTCAGTTCTAACTAAGGACCTCAGACGGCTTAATGCCCCCCCCCCGGTGCTGAAATCGAACCCAAAAAAAGTGTCAAAGGAGCATCCGCACTCCAAAAGACAGCAGCATCCCGCTCTGCACTAAACCCACGTCAGCAGTAAAGAAAGGTTAAAGTGGGATTTAAATCTGGGATGTAAATAAATAAATAAATAAATAAATAAATAAATAAATAAATAAATAAAAGAAGCCTGCAAGCGTATATCCTGGGGCCAATTCAAGGAACACAAAAGAAAGTGTAGGGTCCAGGTTTTGGGTGGAGCGGGGATACAGTAACAGGATCCAGCAAAGCCCTCTACTCTCTGGAGCCCTGCAGCGTAAACAAACAGCTGAGACAGAGACAGGGCAGAGGCACCGACACACACACACACACACACAAAACACCACATCACACACAATCAGACTGAGGCAGTCTGCCCAGGCAAGGCTCACCTCAGGGCACCCATACTGACACCGGCTCATCACATTACTGTCTGTCTCTGGTTTCATCGGCTTAAACTATCTATCTGACAACAGCTTAGCCTTTTTGCTGGATGCAACAGCTCACGGCTTACAGGTCAAATAAGGATCGGTAAGTAACTGTCGCTGAGAGCGCCACCTTAAAAGAGTGCTTTCAGTAAGTTTGGAGTGAGGTGGAGGGGCCTAGTGAAAATAAAGTTTTAAAAAATCCCATGTCAGCCAGATAATTTCACTTTGTTCTGACTTTATTAAAGTAGTTGTCTAATTAAAACAAGCTGTTTTTAATGCAATCACTTCTTTTTTTTATTTGTTTAGAAAGTAATTGGATTTCGAGTCACTGGTTTACTGCTCAGACACTTTATTAGACACTCTTTTTTTCATGCAGTGCAGAAAGTAGCCGCAATTAACCGCCTCTGCTGAGGTTTTGGCCTCTTCAATCCGCCCCCCCCCCCCCCC
>VUQG01007432.1:34981-49274 GCA_015106755.1 Etia nguti
TCATACTGAGAGTTTGTACAGTGTTATATCACAAATACCAAACAGTCACCCCCCCCCCCCCCACACACACACACACACGCACACACACCATCCCATGGGGACCTGGACCATTAAAGTGATGTCACTGGAAATACAAATACTATGACGTGGTTAACACCATTATGCTAAACTTCATAATCCACATGGCAATGTCCCATTAAACAATATAGACATTGTGGGGCACTGTACAGTTTTCTGGAAGCTTATAGAAACCCAAAGGGACTCGATGAAGTTGTGCTGCTGTGATCAAAGAAGCTGAGAGCTGGTCTGAAAGACATTAGGGATGTAAGAAGCAACACTGACAAGGGAGATCAAGTTGGCTAATCATGGACGATATAGTCCCTTCATTTCTTTATTCCTTTATTTTTATTATTCACTTATTCATGAGAAGCAACACATTTCCAGATCAACAGATTGTTTAGTGGAGAGCAGAGTGACAGCAAAGGTTTTACTCATGAATGAGGTTGTGAATTCATTGAAAGGAACTCCTCTGATGACATTTCATCACAGAGTTTTGTCAAAACCCCTTAGTGGTTTATTCAATTGTGCAACTTTCCAGAAAGAGGAACTCAAAGCAAAGTTTAATTTTTTTCACACAGATTAAACTTCCTTCATTCTGCTTCTTCAGTCGCACTCGTTTGGCCCCAAAGCCTTGCAAACGGGCTTTCACTGGAGCTCTCTCTGCTGTTTTTAGCTCAATTAACTGCAATAAGCGGAGGTTTCCGTGTGCAGGTTCGTGGTTGGCAGTTTTCTGCCCTGCAGGGGGCAACAGAGCTGGCGAGCAGCTCAGAGAGAGCAACCCATTGCTCCTCAGGCTCACCTCACTGTGCAGCCTTTGAGATTGCACAGCTGTGTTTATAACCAGAGCGCACTGATTCAACGATTTTGCAGACTTAATCATTATATTCACTATAAATTCAGCTTACCATGCGTCAGCATTAAAGTAGCTCTTTTTTTTCTCTTCCTAGCATTAGTGGCAGCACAAGAATCTTAATAGGTGTATGTTATATCTTGCTTGTTCTATTAGAAACACAAGCAGCACTTTGTTGCTTGAGAAGGCTGATGTGCAGCTATACAAAATGTATTGAGATGTATCCTATTTGAAAAGTTTCTGTGGAACAATTCAGCGAGATAAGCTTGCAAACCTCGCCCGTTATTATTTCTTATTCCTAGAGAGAGAGACAGAAGGAGGAACAAGTGGCTTTATTCCCACCCGACCTCAGTAATTCTCTATCTTCCTGATAACACAAATGCTAAAACGGTGTCGGGCATCTGTATCAAAGGCAGCACTAACTAGCCTTTCGTGTCTCCAGGATAACACAAGGAACAATGGCTTAGAGTCATTTCACAAGGGTGCCTGTGAGTGCCATATCTAAAATGAGCCGGGGGATTGTAAAGGAACAATAAAAGAGCCATTTAAAGGATTTGCTTCTTCATATATATCCTCACTAATCTTTAGTACAGCCTCGATGAATAATTAGCTCGGGTACAAAAGCAGACATTTTATGGCTCCTGTGAGTAGTGGGCCTGATTTCATTAGCCTGCCCTTTATTCACCAAAGTGAGTCAGTCCAAGTGAAATGTACAGACTCAAAGCATCTGGCACAACGTCAGAGCGAGCACTCTACCCCAGTGTCTGATTGAAAAGTCACCTGTTACGATTAGCTTGAGAGTTTGGACATGGTTTCATACTTTTTCTGATATTTCGGCTGGGGGTAGGGGTGGGAGGGGTTATAGACATAAAGGAATGATTCAATAATTAAATGAATAAATAAAATTAATAAGTTGTGTTTCTATGTCAAGAACAAGCTCTGAGTGAATGTTTTTGATGAGTGATTAATACGTAGTAGTTCAAGAGACTGGAAAATGAAATACATCAAACGTATGGCAGACTTGGTTAGAGAGAGGAAGCCGGTGTTGCTTACTTTCCATCTCTCAGCATAATGAGCACATCTCTTCCCATGAAGCCCGACACTGGCATCACAGAGGAGTGGAATACATCCATACGAATTTTCAAGACCTTTCTGCTTCTTCACACTGGCCACAGATGAACTTCAACAATGAGCAAAGTGAACATTCTGGCATGGAAATGAGGTCTAGCAGGTCTGAACTCCCATCTCAACTTAACTGGCCACTATCCTAGCCATCTGATTTAGCCTAATACGCTGACAGTACATAACAGTACACGCAATGGGCCACCCATTGAGAGACTTTCTGCATTTTCCGATTTCAGCTGCACAGCCAGGATTGATGTTTCCAGCCTTGCTCCTCTAAATAACTGGTTGCACGATGCTTGTCCTGATGTCATATCTTAAATGCATCTTGCACTGATCTCAGGTGGACTGCGGGTCTTGCTTAATGCCATGACGTGGATCATCGGGACTTTGGATGCATTCAATAAAAAGTTAAAAAAGTTAAAAAAAATAAAACAAAAAAAAACCCCTAACAGGCACTTCATCTTATTCACCTTGGCTGTATTTTCTTAGTAAGAAAACAACAAGTACTCAGACTGTCAGAGGGGATATCACTGTGGTGCACACTTTGGTCTTTTAAGTTCAGTATGAGATGACAGATACGGTTTTTACCTCAGCAATAGGAAAACATAAATGCATGTTCCCACCCTACTGCAGTACAAAGCGGATTAGAGACACAGCCTGAACTTTTTCAAAGACTTTGTTACCTACTAATCATACAGTGTTCCAGTTTCTCCTCCATGGCAACTGCTTCCAAAGGCAGCCTCAAGCTGAAAGGTTAACGTGCACGTGAATAAGGGGCATACAGCTCTGACACTATAGAAGTTGCTGTACCTGTTTCACACTATTGGGAGCTGCTGATAATTACTTGCCAAAGAATCTTTCACACACTTTCAAACAGGCTTGCTGGCATAAATGACATACCTTCAAAATGTGTCTAATACTGTGGGGTTTTTTCTTTTTGTGAATCGGGGCAATGTGGAACATGCGTGTGCATGTTTGTGCGAGGCAGCGGTGGGAAAGAACCAGGTGAAAGAATTCAAAAACAAAGCAAACAGAGATAAACAGGAACCAAAGTCAGCTCTGTGAGGACACAGGAAACCGAGGAGACCCGGAAAAATCCATGCTCACATTTGAGGGGTGAGTTTGTAGTGGTGGTGGTGGTGGTGCAGACTCAGTCAGATCAAGGTCTGGTGTAATTGCTACAAAGGCAGCGTTTCTCCTCTGGGGCGTTTGCTGGAGATGAAACTAAGCGTGAGAGGAATTAGCAGAATCGAGCACTTCTGAAGTTTTGAGACCTTCAAGAAAGAAACAACAAACCCAAAACATGTTTGGGGATATTTGTCATTCAAACAGAAGCTGGAGGGGAGGGAACAGAGGAGCAGGGCGGTACAGGGGGAATAGAACAAAAACATAAAGAAATGGTTTTATTAGAAGTAGAAACATTTACAGTGACATTTAGTAAAGCGGGCAGGATGTATGAATAAATATGCATAATGTTGCCGGGAAGCATTGAGAGCTTCTCAGGGGCAGAAGGAGGGTGAGAGTGATGGCTCCTGAATTAATGATGAGGGAGCCTACTGTCTGTCTCTTTGTGTGTGTACGTCTGTATGAGTGTCTGCACATGTGACAGCATTTAGTTGCAAATATGTGTGCCTGTGTGTTTGAAGTTAGGACACACACACACACACACATCCAGCTCACTCTTGCGACACCCCGATTTCACATCATCACTGATGGAAATTACCCATTCCTAGATACCTAATCAAGTGATCATTTTTGGGGGGGAGACACACAGATTTGCGATTGTCTCTGATGCTTAATTACATTTCTGGAAAGCTAAAGAGCAAACCTCCCGGAAAATTCCAATTTTTGGGGTAGATATGTTTATTTTTTTCTATTCAGGTCGGGTAATTTTCGATTCTCCACTTGTTTTTTTTTTTTTTCTTCTCCACTTTGGAGGCTGAGATGATGAATATTGTGCAGCTCATCATCAAAAGCGCAGGGAGAAGCCCCAGAGATCAGGCCAGTGGAGGAGAGGGAGGGATGGGTAAGAGCGGGAGGGAACTGTCAGGAAGAAATGCTATGTAGGTCAATGAAGAATTGCACTGGGATATTGCCTCCTCAGCTCACAGTCTGGGAAGCTGATTTGATTTCCGGTGAATCCATCTGACTTGAATTATGAGAGATTACCCTACCTAAAATCACCTCAGTGACTGCTGTAGGAACCCTCTCCTCTCAGGGGGATCTGTACCTTGAGATCATTATGCTACCTACTTTAGGTACTTTCTGTCCAGATTGTTTCAAGAAAACTCTGTCAAACAGCTTCTGTAACGTGGGGGTTCCTTCAGACTTCCTCCCAATCAGTTTACCTGCACTTTTCAAACGGACACACATTACTACTTTGCATAGTAAACCTACAGACCTTACAGAAAAGGAGCTACTGTGACGTCACCCATTGGTTAGTGAGGTCCAGTTGTATTCAGCTAAGAATTTTTGTAGGGTAGTCACTTCCTCCTGGCTTCATTTTGCAGAACTGAAAGCAACATCCATCATTACAGAAGCAACCCATCACCTGACAGGAATGTGGATACCGGAAACTCATCTGCTGTAGATAGTTTTTTTTTAGGCTGGCTACATCTTAACTTGTCCTCCACTTGTCAAGTTTACTTAAAACTTTTAATTACACACGGCACACCCACATATATACAAAGTTTTCTACTAATAGCTCTTGGGAACTGTCTTGTTGGTGCAAAAATACAATTTTATCTCTGCCACAGTGTGTTATCTTCGGCTGTTTTGTAAATCAACCAAAGAAAGGGGAATAAATTGTTTGATTTTTTTCCCTAACAGGCTGCTAATAAGAAAATGCCTGAAGATGGTTCTTTTCTAAGTTGTCTGTTACGTGTAGACACAACAGTGGTTCATCCCACGAGTTAGGTGCCTTTTTGCTTCAGTGATTCATATTGTAGGTCAGTTTTAAGTGGCGTAACAAGCCAAAAAATAATTCCTGTGATAATGGTCAGGGACAAGAAATGACTAAAAATGAGTGAAAAAGCAATCAATGTCCAACGAAAGACCTCCAGAAAGCCTGCAGAGCTATTGCTCAAGACCACTTTAATAAATAAATAAATAAATAATAAATCTGGTTCCTTAGAAGAAAAATATAAAGAAATTAGGTCCATGACTTATGCACAGTGCTGTATTTTAATACTCAGTTCCAAAACTGTGTGTAAGGCAAATACTGTCCAGTTAAGATCAGACAAAGGCTGTGGTTATGATTTACAAAAACTACACATCTGTGAGTGGAAAACTAATCCTGGTCTCACACACAATATCTTGTGGACTACATGCCTTAAAACCTGTGTCTATATCATTCTTAGTGGCTGTCCAAACTAAGTGAAGGACTTCCAGTAGAGCTGTTAACAGGTATTAATTCTGGTCTCCTGTCAAGCTCAAGAAAATGAAGAAGAATGGTGAGATCAAAAGGTAATATTCCATCAATAAACAGCAAGTAATAGTCTTCCTCCAGTTCAGTACATACAAATTTGCATTGCTATATATTATTTATATGTTCAATAATACAAGAGAGTGCATTCTGTGTGGATTTTCCATGAGGGTTGCACTAAAGAAGCAAACAGTGTGGACGGTATGATGAAAAGGTCTTCAGTAGTTACATGGTTGGTCAGAAAAATGAAATCCTACCAAGGTCAATGGGTTTTCATCAAGTCAGTTTAACCGTGTCATACATTAATTTAGAGTTTCAGACATTTCAAAACAAAAGCTGACGCTTTAAAAAAAAGTCTCATGAGTAAAAATAATAATGGCTTTTACTCTGAGCAAACAAATAAAAAGCCAATATTTCACTGAAACCAGTGGAGGCTTCATGACATTCACACAGCTTCTGTTAAGACGTCTTGTAACATGACACCATTAAACTACCCATTCATTTCCTCAGAAGGCTTTTTCTTTGAGCTGGCAAAGGGCGGAGGTGGAGTGATTCGGTCATTGTTCCCATTTTTGAAGCACTTGCTCCTTGTTGTTTATGTACTTTGTATTGAACCATTAGTTTCTGGGGATGGTGTTTTCTTGTCAGCAGCACTATAAAATCTTATCAAATCTTTGGCTTGCCTCTCAGCCAGACGTGTCGGAGAGGAGGACTTTAAATATAAATCTAATGAAGGCAGCGACCTTTTGATTAAAAACAATCGACGGTTTTCCAGAAAGAGATGAAAATTGCTGACATGTGAACCCTAGCCCCTCCCTGCCCTCTCCGCTTTGTTCAGTTAGTAATTGCCTCAACAGGTGGTAAACCCAGCTGCCCTCTGGCCTTCAAGACTAACAGTGGGGTTAAAGACACACACACAACGGGGTTAGAAATGGAGCCCGAAACAGCAGGGCAGTAAGAACAATGCTCAGTGTCCTAGTAATTAAGAAGAGGAAAACTCAACAATGGCGGCTCGCCCTGTGATGATACAGAGTAGGAAGATGAGATGCCTGCCTTTATACATGAGTGTATGTGTGTGAGATGCTAGAGGGGAGGGAGTGTACCTCTATCAGTTTCAGCGTTTGTGTGTGCAAAGAATGTGTGCTGTCATCCTTACATAGCACATTTTACGTGGCTGTTTTTGTCTTTGCCACAAGGTTTGATTGTGGTCTGACACAACACTGTATCATGTGACAGAACTGGTGATTTATTCTTGCATTATTTACTGAAGACTGAAAGGATGTGACTAGATGCTGAGACACGATCACAGGAAAAACCTGTGGTTGGACTAGCACTGGAAGTAGTGATTGTGTTTTGATAACTCAGGCACACAGCGGCACATATATCACAAGACTGCATTTCCCTTAAACGTCCAAAGATGGTCACGTGCAATAAAAAAAAGAAAAAGAAGATGTTAATCCTGAACTTAGGTACTTTCCAGAAAAAAAGTTTTGTTTTCTTCAGAATAATAGCAGGGACTTTTCACTGCAAATGTATTTGCAGTTTATTTCACTTTCAATTTTATTTCAATTTTACACCTCAAGGAGCTTTATATTGTAAGGTAATAATACAGAGAAAACCCCAACAATCAGACTACGCCCTATGAGCGAGCACTTGGCGATAGTGGGAAGAAAAAACTCCATTTTAACAAGAGTCTTCCTCTGGCAGAAGAAGACAGGATAGAAAGTGAAAAGCGGTGAGTGAAGAAAAAACACTCAGTGCATCATGGGAAGCCCCCACCTTCCTAGGCACATTGCAGTGTAACTAAGGGAGGATTCAGGGTCACCTGATCAGTTTTGACTGAATCAGGTGAAACGAGAGAACTTAGTTTTCATCTTTTTTAGCTTTTAGAAGATCCAACTGATGCATCTTACTTTTGTGCATGTGACTTCTGGAATGTTCCAAATTTTTTAGGGGGGATAATGTGTTAGTAGAGTAACAGGACTGAGTGAAAACACAGACACTGTCTAAAATGTATATTTTAACAAAAATATTATAGATTTCTTAAAAAAAAAAAAAATTTTTTTAATTATGTAACGCATAGATGGGATATGCCTTCACCCAAAAATGCAAACATTTTTAGGATTTTATTCATAATGTTTAATTGTAAAGTGTAATGTTATAGAGTGAAGGCAGCTGACAAATACTGCTTAATAAGAAAATGTATTTTACAGTTAATCATCATGAGAATTTATAAATATAATTTCCAGGGGACGGAAATGGCAGAATGACTCATAAGCCTCAAAGTTTTAAGTTTAATCTTAAAAGTAGAGAGTGTCTGTTTTCTCAATCCAAACTGGGAGCTGGTTCCACAGAAGAGGGGCCTGAAAGCTGAAGGCTCTGCCTCCTATTCTACTTTTAAATACTCTAGAAACAACAAGTGAACCATCGGTCTGAGAGCCAGGGGCACCTCCAGAATTTTTTCATAGGGGTGGCCATAGGGGTTCACTAAAAATATTGGGGTGGCACACTAAAAACCAGAATTTCCAGTTTTATTATGCTGTTGTCCAATGTAGGTTACTTGAAAAATATGGCAAATTGTGTGGGGTGGCCATTGCCCCCCCCCCCCTTGGTGGAGCACCTGCTGAGAGCAAAGTGCTCTATATTATGAGGTTTTTAGGGATGGGCAAGACCTTTTACACCTTTTATGTGATGTGATCCAGTTTGATTCTGGATTTAACAGGGAGCCAATGAAGAAAAGCCAATATGGGATACGGCTTCTCAGGGAGTTTTTAGACCTGCCTGATCACAGTGAATTACAACAGTCCAGCCTAAAAGTAATATCTGCATTAACTAGTTTTTCAGTTTCACCCTGAAACAGGATGTTTCTATTTTTAGAGATATTGTGCAAATACAAACCAACTCTAAGATTCACGCAGTGTTACTGGAGGCCACGGCCACCCACAGTAAGTATCTGGTTTGACACCATGTTTCCAACATTTTTAGAGCCAACTTCAGTTTTATCTGAATTTAAAAGAAGGAATTAAGAGGTCATCCACTCCTTTATGTTTTTAAGACATTACTGCAGCTAACTTTTTGTTGTGTGTCATCTGGCAGCATGCAAAAGTCATAAGCAAAGACCTAAATGCATTTTTCTGTCAGATATGTCCACTTATTTTGACTCTAACAAGAAGGTGCAAAATTAAAATGCCACAAAAAAAGCAATCACTGTGAAGGATAGAGTCATTAATAGGAGTGAAATTCATCTGGCAGCAAACTGAAGCACAACATTTCACATTCCACACTGCTTAGGATATATATCATCATCCTCGGGCCGTGCTTGGACAAGACTTCTGGATATTAATTCTTCGAAATGAATCTGGCTTTCACCCGAAAACGCTAATAGGCTCTCCACCTTCCCCATCATCTCTTAATGGGATTTTAAGGTGTAGCAACAGAGAGGAGTATGTTTTTCAGTTTCAGTTTCGGATAACACCCTTTCCTCTTTATAGACAGGTAATAACACTTAACAAAGAAACCCATTTGTGAACTGTGGGAAAACATTTTTCTCTTCAAAATGACCATGATGTCCTGTTGTGGTTTCAGTGGCTCCTCTTGATTTAGAGTTTCAGTCTCTCTTTTCAGTGTCTCAGCACAATGGCAGCCCAATTCCAGCACTCAGGGTTGCCAGACTCACAGTACATCTGAATCCTACCCTAGTATGCTGTCCTCGTTTCAGTTGCAGACACCAGCCACAGACTGGCCTGAGAGCAGCTACAGTACTGGGAAGTGAAACTCTGACTAAATTAGCCTTCTAGTTTGTTATTTCTTTAACATGTTCTCATGAGCTTATTTGTGTCACATTACTGTCATAAACTTTCAACATTCATCTTCAGTGACACAGATGCAAATGCAGTATACGTTATCTGAGGGTTTGTTTTTTTTGTCATTGCAGAGATAAATTACTCTGCATCATTAGACAACTAAGTGTTTTTGCACTGCTTGACCTTGATTTAGAATAATAAACGGAGAACAGACCAGATGAGAGCACAAAGATAGATCTGACACACAGCAACGCTTCTCCTGCAAGATACCAATTAGAGAAGTTTGTTATGCGATGTATATATAAAGAAAATATAACTGTATGTAACTGTTTTTGCACTGCTACTCTTACACTAACATTCTAAACACCTTACAATATGAGCAGTGGCAGCAATGCACATGTTTAACTGGAACTACTTTATATTTTTCCTTGTGTTTTCAGCCGATAAGTGGCTGGTACTGAGTGAAAGTTGAGCAGAAAGTTGTGTGAAAATTTAGCTATTTTTATGTTTCTGCTTTTGTGTTGTCCATAAACACAACATGCCCAAACCTAGGCACAGTTTTATGGATCTCCGCACAATGTCTATGCAAATGCTATAGTCTAGATGGCTACTTTTCAGGAAGTGCATATATAAGCTAAGCAGTATTAACCCCATAACAGAGGAGTTCACAGTGCATGTTGTTTAGTACTAGCAGGGACATCTCTGATTGGTCACAGTTGATTGATTCTGCAATCAGCCCAAACATAGAATAAAACACCCATCTTCTACAAGAAGGGCAAGAAATCAACCCCACATATATCTGTTCTTATGCTCACTTTCATGCATAAGTGCATTCATCCTGAAAAGTTTAGCTACATGAAGTGCAGTACCAGCTCCTGGATGGTTTAATTAGAACTGTTAAGGAAGGTATTTAGCGCAATAGTGGAAGTAGTTTTTAGTTTTCAGACAGTAGCAGGACACTAGTTTTTTTCTGTGCTTAAAAACACAGCTCGAGTATGTTCATGAAGAGAGCCCGGTCAGCCTGTGTATGAGTTATTGATTGAGTCACAAATAGAAAACTGGGGCTTATTCAGGAACGCAGCATATGTCTTTGGCACAAATGATTAGACCAGTGCAGCTAACTAGCTAGCATCTGCGGTCAAGAGATTTAACAAGTTGTACATTTCCAAATAAATTGAACACCGGAAATAACAATTAATTTGAGAAACAACTCAACCCTGTCGAAATCACATGCTACACTAGTAAGTACGAGATTACAAAGTGTGCTCCATGTAGTATAGGCTAGTAACGTTAGTATCCAACCTGAGACTTAGGAATTGTCTGATCCCCCACTGATCCCAACATCATGGTGTTAACATTATGAAGATAAAGGAAAAAAGGCGTAAATATGTGGATCAGAAACCATTTCAGTTTCAAAATTTCAGCACCAACTGCAACCTCTTGCTCATGACTCTAAACAGAGCTTTAGTCTTACCGCGGCTCATCGTGTTAATTATAACATGCTGCGATCTGTGCATGTTACACTATTTTTAAAGCAATTCCAATGAACCACAGTCAGCTGATCACAAAGGCTGTAAATAAATGCTCAGGCTAGGTAAGACTTACCACACTGTCCTGCAGCTCTCGCTCGGACATTTCAGATGCCACTTTTTGTTTTACCCTAAAATAAAACAATCTTAATAATGTCACGATTTAAACTATTCAGCAATAATTATTATTCTAAGAACAGCCTTATCTTAACCTCAGACTGTCTTGTGGGCTTCTGTGTTTACCTGCAACTGTACCTACAGCTAATGTCTGCAGTGGTTTGAAGCTTTACCGCTTCTTCCTGCCAGCTCTCGGTGACCCCTGAAGTCCTCTTCCTCCTCACTGTCAATATCTGGAGTTGTTATCCTGACTGCAAAGTGCCTCCGTCACTACAGGAACAAACTAACTCCATTTCACCATGTCAGAGTGCAGCCCTCAGAGAAACCAACCTGTCCACCGAGACAAATAGAGACAGACAGCAAGAGCAAGAGATGCAGCAGGACAGAGTCCGAGAGGGAGAAGAGACAGGAATAGACAAATGGAGGCAGGACTAGAAAGGGAAAGGAGCAGAAATATGTGAAGCCAGAACGCAGAGGAAAGGGACAGTGAGTAAGAAATGTATATACATCAAGAATGAGAGATGGAACTCAATGTAGAGAGAGACACGAAATTGTGCGCAGCAGAGAGGAAACTAGGAAGGGGGAGCGAGAGAGAAAGAGATTTGGAGCTGGATGCAGACAGAAAGATAAGGAGAGAGAAATGGAGGTTGACAAGGAGAGAGACAAATGTAATTGGATGCAGACAGCGAAACAGAGCAACAGAGTCAAGTAGAAAGAAAGAGCGGAGTGAGTCGGGAGATTATAATTTATTATCTTCTTTGTAAACTTCACTATAATAGGCGAAAATTAATTACACAAAAGTGTGGTGCAGAATATTGGGAGCTATTGAAATCGTTCTCTTTTCCAAAACACTGGGACACTTTGCTAACAATGCATTTCCTAAATGTAACTGAAAATGGTACAAAGACTACACTTAAAATGATCAAACTGAGAATGCATTCATCTGTTCCTTAATTTATGCTAATCTGGAATTTCATGCAAGCAAGAAAGTTTCCATCCATCCATCTCCTTCTGCTTATCCAGTTCAGGGTAGACTGGAGGCTACCCCAGCTGTCACAGCGTGAGAGGCAGAGTATGCAGGTCACTAGTCTAACACAGAGAGTAGAGTGGAGTGGATACGCTTGTGAACTGCTGTGATGAGCATCACTTGCATTAATGTACAGAAAACTGAAAAAATGATCACTGATCCCAGTTCAGTTGGAGATCAGACCCCAATTACTATATAGGTCAAACAAATACTTAAGGGTACAGACTGATGGAGCACTTACTTGGCACATACATGTGGAAAGTGTCTATCAGGGTATTCATTTTCTCCGGAGACTCAGAATTTTTGGTGTCTGTGGCACTATTGGGGCAATAGAAAAATATAAAAGGATCTTGGTGCAGATACCACAGCACACCTTCAAGGGTCTAGTGGAGTCCGTGCCTCGACGGGTCAGAGGTGATTTGGCAGCAAAAAGGAGAACCAACATTATATTAGGCTTGGTGGTCATAAACCTGATCAGTTTATACATTATTAAGACTATGCCAAACCCTGTTAAGGTACAGTACATATTACAAAGGCAATGTGTGCAAAACAGGTCTTACTGCAGAACTGTCACCTGCTGAAAATATTTGATGTATTATAAATAAATAAAATAAAATACAACAAAGGAGGCTCTGAAGTGTTGAGCAGCTGAAATCCAATATCAAGGAATGATAGGAAAACATTTCACTTTGAAAAACTGCAGCAGTTGTTCTTCTCAGTTCCCAAACACACACAGTGTTGTCGAAAGAAGAGGTTGATGCAACATAGTGGCAAACATGCCCTTGTCCTAACTGAGTATACTCACATACAGATATATGTGAGTGTGTATGTGTATGTGAGTATATATAACATTTCATTTGTTGTTTTTTAATTCATAATTTCCTCCTCATCCCGACTTTTTGGAAAATTAGGTTCTATTTATTTTTTTTGCATTTTTCTTGTCAACATAAGAAAAGATTTTAAAAATAAGAACAACAATAAACCTCTTTGGTGGTCGAGAAAGGCTGACACAAATAGAGAGAAGCAGGCAGTACGAAACCCTGTAATACTGGAACCTCTACTGCTTCCGCAGATTTAGTGGCTTTTTAATCGCAAAAGACTGTTATCCAAAAGAAAAACCAACTCGAACCCCACTGAACATCAGCACTCTGAGACACACAGTCTGGCAAAGTACATGTTTATTGGTACAGACCTACAACACGTGCCACAGTGGTTACTAAATAGTTTCTCAGTGGTCTTTAAAAGAGCATTAGAGCTGACTAGAGTGGGTTAAAACACACACAAAAAAATTATTTATATATATATATATTCAGCGCACTGCAGTCTGGTGTTAAACTACTTTTTTCAATGGCTTTCTAATATTTCAATTTTGTCAAGCCAGATAAATGGATAGTATCCGATGGAAAATAAACACACAGAGAGTGACACAGGGCTTCTCTTACCCTGTTTAAATTTTCAATAAAGAATCATGAAATCATCCTCCAAGAGGAAGCCAGGCCCAGTTTTTGGACAGCGAACAAAAGCGGCAGCTCACCACAGCTCCTCCAGTCATATTTTATGGTTAATTATCAAGCGTTTGATGCGAGTGGCTGTTTTTAAAAGGCCAAATGGATTGGATTGCTGTGAAGCTACAGTGTTCACAGACTAGACATATGGCTGGGTGTAATCACCACAAGGTTTCAGCACACGCTTTAGAGAAAAAACAAAAAAGCAAACAAAAAAGAAAAAAAAAAACTGGAGGCCTGGCATGAGAACACAACAACACAAACAACAGGCTTGTTCCCAACACATTGCATTCTTGTTAACTGTTACTTTAATTTGCAATTGGACACACAATCATTTCAGGCTCTGCTGATTTTTCAGCCCTCCTTCCCCACCCCATTCGCTGATATGGATCAAATGGCAGACTGTGAGCTGCAGTACCATCCTGTGGCTCTGTTACAATAGTGTGTCGGCCCTGGGGTTTGGTTTATCAGCTCCCCTGTTTCAGCTAACAGCCATACCAACTGCAGACTGGGACTGACATTGTGATGATATTGACCTCTGACCCTATTTGTTCCACTGCAGGCATCTGATGTAGAGATATGCTTCTGTCTGTTTTATCAGTCCTGCTCTGTGCCACTCCAGCTTTGCACCATCACAGTCTCACAATGACCACATGCACACACACGCGCGTGCACACAAACACATATATACCAAGCATGACACATCCATATAGAGGTTATTATGCTTTGAAATGTCAGTGGCAATCAGTGTCACATCATATTGTGGGCACAAGCATATATATATATATATATATATATATATATATATATATATATATATATATATATATATATATGAAAGTGAATTTGTCTT